>QWTY01002546.1:0-73871 GCA_008033365.1 Pseudorectes ferrugineus
CCCTGATGGACAGGTGCACTTTGTCCATCGTCCGCATAACCCTGGGCGTCCAGGTGCTGCTGGTCATAGTCTGGACCACTACCAGGGTGGTCACCCTCGTCACTTCAGAGTTTGAGGACAGAATTAACATATCCTATATGAACAATCAGAAAATGTAAAGATGATTTTTTCCTTTTTTTCACTGGTATGATTGTGACTAAGGCATTATGTTCTATAATTTTTAATTCTTTACAACTTAGTAGTTTAAACCTGTGCAACAGAATTAATGGAAGGATTACTCCTCCTAATTTTTTCTACCACTGTGCAGTGATGACAGATATTATATAAGTTAGCTAATCAAAGGGAACCTTATCCAAGGTATTAATTCCTGTCCACTCACATTTACATCATATATAATATGGTATAATACTTTACATTTATGTATTTATTTATTTATATTCTAGATATGTTTTTATATTCTGTAATACTTTCATAGATTTATGGCTGCCCTCATCCCTAATGTGGGGCCTGAGAATGTGGTTGCATTTGATACATGAGGGTAAAAAACTACGGTGTAAACAAAAGTTTAAATTAAAAAAGAAGGGAAAGGAAGTGTAGGTAAATCAAGCCTGTGGTAGATTTTACACTCAACAAGGGAAATAGGGTAGGAAAAATGGCCCCAGAAGCTGAGGACTGAGCAAACTGATCTACACTGGTCCTATTTGGAGTCAAGAGCACGCCCTTGTGGCAAATGCTATCCTGGGATGCATTTGGAGGAATCTTGCCAGCAGATCAACAGAGGTGATTCTTCCCCTCTTCTCACACAGGTGAGGCTGCACCTGGAATAATGTCCAGTTCTGGGCTTCCCAGTACAAAAGAGAGTAAGAGCTGCTTTCTGATGGCCAAAGCCAAATAAGATACTGGACTGGAACATCCCTCATCCAAGGAAAATCTGACAGATTGTGCAGCCTAGAGAAGGGAAGGCTTTTGTGCTTATGTATGTTTTGAGAAGTTTTATATACTTACTGATATGTATAAATACCTGAATGTATAAAAAAGGCATAGCTAGACTCTTTTCAGTGGTGTCCAGTGACATGCCAAGAGGTAATGGGTGTAAACTAAAACATGGGAGATTTCATCTGAACATCAGGAAACTCTTTTTTCCACTGTGAGGCTCACTGTACACTGATCTAGGTTTCCCAGAAACTTTATGGAGTCTCCTCCATCCTTGCAGATATTAAAAAAAGTCTGGATAAATTCCTGGGCAGCTGACTGTATGTGGGCCTGCCTGAGCAAGGCAGCTGGACAAAATGACCTCCAGAGGTCCCTTCCAACCTCAGCCATTGTGTGAGTCTGAAAAGTCTATAAAGACTAAAGAAAAATTGCAGCTTCAAGGGCAAACCCAATTTTTGTTCTCAGAGGAAAATATTGGTTACAGCTATTCTGATTTCAGAGACTCCAGTATATGCAATATTTACTATTCTTCTAAGTACATATTTCTTAATCAATGATTTAGTTTGAGCTCCTATTTTGGTCAGCAGTATTTTGGAATGAATCTAAGATCAATAAGTCTGGGGTGCTGAAGGAAAGAAAATTCATGACAACCAATTTTATGTACTTCATTAATAAATTTAAACAGAATAGGTTAATTCTAATAATGAAGGAATAACAGAAGTTTCTCTTTTAAGATTTACTCCCTTTGTAAATGTACCACTCCTTTATTTCTTGTACTCATGGGAGAGAAAGAACTTCAAAGTACTTTGCTATTTGATTCTGAGAAATATACAGTCTCTGAGCCTGTCTGCCTCCATAAGCAGAGGAGATCCCTCCTTTACTGGTGAGTACTGGGCTTGGCTGGTTTTGCTGCCCAATCATTTTGCCTCTGTGGTCTGTTCCTCTTTTCAGTATTAACATTCCAGCCGCACTCAAGTCTCAGTGGTGGCCAGGTTTCTGCTGTGCTAAGTGCTTTGTGGACACACGCCTCAAACAACTTAGAAAATGAGGAGGAAGAACAGCAGTTCAGGACGTCAGTGGTAGGGATAGGAGTGGAGTCCAGGTCTATATTTTGGACTAATACTGTGTGTCTGGGAGGGTGCTGGATGCCTCTGTGTCCATCTTCACATCCCACCTCCCATACTCTTAGACTATCTAGTCCAACTCTGTAAAAGAGGAAAAAAGCACAGCAAAAAGTTTATTCATGCTATCCTTCCAAAATCCAGGAAATGTAATGCTGCTGGGAGTTATGTAATTTGTGCTTCTTGAAGTAACTTTGGGGGAGCAGCCATATGAAGCCACATACCATGTTTTGTGGAGACCTGTCAGGAAAATAAATGCTGGAGAATCCAGGAAGGAAGACTGTGGAGTCTTGCACTAGAATGAATAAAACTCTGACTCAAATTTTGTTTCCTGCCTGTAGCATGTGCTCATGCAGAGAAAAAGATTTTACATGATTATTCTGTAAGCTTTCAGAAAAATCCCACAGAAGAAATACAATGGGATTAATATTAATTGTATCATTCTAATTTAAAGAAGTATCAGCTAATTTCATAAATACCTCTACAGCATATATGGTGTAAATTAAGGATATTTATATTTTTAATTTAAAATATTTTCTCCTCCTATGAGATATCTTTGTTTTACACAATAATAAAGAAGCCTTAGGAAAAAAACTTCTCTAACTTAAAATCTAGAGGTCCGGGCAGAAACTTGTCCTGGATTCCATGGTACAGCTCAGATTGATATAGAATTTGTTTTAAAGTAATTTGGGGTTTCTGTTGGGCTATTTTAAAGTCAGTTTGTAAAGCTTTTATGTTCACTGTAGAGCCCCTGTTCCAAGTAAATGGCACAGACTTAGTGAAATCACTCCTGTGAGTAACTGCTCAGCAACATGCAGAGATTGTTTCAGAACCCAGCCTATATCTTGAGGAGACAGTGGATGGTATCAACACTTTGAGATGGTCCATTCAGTTTTTGATTTTATAATAAAATATTTAAATATTTCATTAACCATTTTCCTGTTTTCAATATTTGTTTTCAATTTCTTGAAAAGTCCTACCTTTAAGTCTTATTGCATGCTTGAAATCAGAAGATATTAATCCAAAATCCCAAAACTGATTGGGATATTTTGATGTCCTAACAGTGCTTAACTCCATTACAGATTACATTACTTTTGCATCTCCGTACTGAGCTGTACGTATTTCTCAGCTGTTATCTATCACTCTGAATAGAAATGGAGAAAATCTAAATCTCTTAGTGATCACACTGTAGATATAAATGGATGAATTATTTAAAAAACACCCTTTTATTTACTTACAAGTCTAATAAGGGAGCGTGGTGGGGTTTTTTTTTCTTTGTTTTAAAGAGAGAGAGCAATTATTCTGTGATACTCCAGGAAATTTTTCTATAATTAGGAAGCAACCATATGTCATATTATTCAGGTACCTTTTGGCCTTATAGCATTGGAAGCATATTGATTTCTTATTGGTTTCTGGATACTTCCTATCTGTGTTTTAAGTGAGCTTTTGTTGTTCCTTTTAACAACAACAAAAACCTCAGCTGGATTCTCAGCTACTTAGTAACAATGGCCCAATTTTCATCTTCGCATCCTTTCATTTCAAAATTGCCTGTGCAGGTGGTTGCTGTACAGCTCTTTTCCCTTTACATGACTACAAAGCCTGTGATTTGTTCTCAGTCTGGTTTTAGCCTGGGACGCTTCGCAGGGATTTCACTGGCAGAAGTCAGAAATGATTGATTCCTTGCTGACCGCTTCTGCCGTCCCACAGGAGCATTCTCAGTGCCTGAGTGGTAGGTCTGACTGCCCCTCTGAATCACTGGAAGTCCGTTCCTTGCAGCTTCCTTGGCATCAATGTTAAAATACTTTACTTTGTTAGTTCTGTAGCAAGTGGCTGTCCAAATGAAATTGCAGGAAATTGCCTCCAAACTCAAAAAGCCCTTTTTTCCTCACTAGTTCTATGTCTTGTGTGTTCCCTTTCTCCTGGCCTCTCTATGTTCCTCCTTCCCTTCTAGTGTCTTTCATATTTATAGCTAAAAACTGATTATCAAAAGATCTCACATTCCAAAGCACCATATCTAACTGTTTTTTTCCCCATGATTATCCTGTTTTTGACAGGAAAATGATAGGAAAAAATGGAATATTTCTGGTTAGGAAATCATATTCTACTTTCAAGATAAATGACAAAAAATTTTGTTGGTCCCCTCTATCAATGCATTCACAGGTACATTTCTACCTGAGTCATTATATCTATTAGCAATGAAACACAAAAAGCCCCCCAGATTTTTCTAGCAATACTCCCCAGTCTTGACCAAAATTAGTGGATTTTGATCTCACTAAATTCTCTTGTGAACACACACAATATATCTATGCTCTTTGAGACAGAAACACAGTACTGTTTCCAGGAGATGGAGAAGAGACATTCACTTCATATAGTACTTAACATTTACTAAGTTGTAACTCTGTGGGCTAGACCATGGCCCAGTTTTCAAACTAATTTTCAAATTTTCAAACTAATCCTGTATCTGGATCGCTCTTTCTCAGCACGTGTTCACAGGAATGCTTTGTTTGCATTTAGGCATTTCTGTGTGAAGACAAAGTGGTCCATATAATGTTGTTTGCTTGCCTCACGCTTGAGAATTCATTTCCCTTTGGTTTAAATCCTTTTGATAATGAACGGTGATTGCAGGTGTGGTGTGACTTGCCTTTCCTGTAATACTATTAAGATGGAGCAACCAGACAGTGTCTATGTACACTAGAAAGGGAAGGAAAAAATAAAGGGAAGAAAACTCTACACTACAGGAATATGATTAAAATTCATTCTGTTTTCCCAAATCCATCATAGACATAGCGCCAGGAATTTTACATAAGTTAACACCTGCTCATGGCAAAGCTGAATTCCTGTCTGGTGTTTGTAGTTTTCCTTCTTTTTTTAAATGGGATTTCAGTGATGAAATTGTTTGTGTTTACATTAAGAGCCAAGTGGAAATGTGCAAACTGGTCTGCTTTTCCGAATGGTATCGAAGTGTCATAACTGAATTCCTAAAGAGCACAGTCATTAGCTGTTTTGGAAAACCTTGAGCTTGCAGATTAGAGTTTGGGGGTTTGGCAAGGGGAGGGGAGTGTTGTTAGAGGGTTTTTTTTGGCGGGGAGGAGACTGGGTGTTGTGTTTGAGCACATCACCAAACAATGAAGAAAAACATTTCCCTGCAAACTTGTTCCATTTCTATTTGGCAAAATTCTTTCTCTCTCCTTTTTTTTTTTTTTGAAAGCACTAAGTCCTGGACTTCTTTAATATGAAGTTTAATGAAGTTGTTGTCTTATGGGATCCAGTAGATCTACAGTGACAACCTGTTTCCCAGCCATCTGTTGGCCTTCTCTTTCAGTAGTGATTAAAAGTCACCAAACAGATAGCTCTAGAAAAGACTTTCAACATAAGGAGTTCAGGCATGCTCCTTCCAGTAGAGGGCATTGATACTTGAGCATATAAACCTGAATTCTTTGGGAATAATGTTACTAGCAGGAGATAGAGTATAAGTATGGCAACAAATCTTTTCCCCCAGTGTACAAATCCAGAAATGGGTGTTGTTGTATTTGTAACTGTGTTTTCACTTATGTCTTGTTTATCTCCCTGAGAACAGGAGAAACAATTATTTTCTTTTTCAGCTATCCACATACAATATAAGGAATCCACATACAAAAAGGAATTTACAGCAAATGCCAATGGTAAGCAAAAGAGAACGCTTTTGAGGACAACTGCAATTCAGAGACTAGGAGTATAAGAGAGAACACTCCTTGGTGTATATATGTGCTCAGTAAAAATTGTGACCTAGCAATGGAGCAACCTGCATGGAATATGAGAGGTACAGGGCATGTGGAGAAATGGCTTTAGGGTCATTAAAACAGGAGTGATTCTTTATATAATTAAAACAGTCTGTCTAAATGATTCTAAGTGAGTAGAGTTATAGGATCTGAGTGCAAAAAGATGTGTACACCTGCCAAACAGAAGCATATCATTAGGAGCTGGCTAGCTGATGACCTAGTGTGACAGAGATGACAGCATTGAAATCCTGGGTCTTCGTCTCACTGTCTAGCCAGTTAATGTTCCTGCATTCCCCTAACAAACAGTTCTTCCAAATGTTGAGTACTGTTTGCAGACCTTCTGTCATAAAGCTGAGGTGAGAGTCAGTGGGAAGAAATAACTCTGTTCAATAGGTATTTTGGGAGATGCTGACAGTGGTAGATGATGCCAATTCAGTCTCTTGCACCCAAGCAGTCTTTTTCCAAAGGTAAGAGAGGAAAGAAAATGTCCATGAGGATGATATTAATGATCAGCATGCATTTTTTTGGTGTCCACAAGAGATCGGGGGATATTTTCCTGCAGGAATGTGTTTCATTTTATAGCCCTGTTTCCTTATGCAAGTAAGTGACTGTGTGATCTAGCAACCTGAGTTGAATAGCCAGTCCTTTAGGTCTTTCACAGGCTATGAATACAGTAAGAGCACTCAACCCTTCTGAAGATATGCAAATGTAGGCATTTAAAAGATTTACATTCATCTTTCACAGGCCTCAGAAATATAAATATGAAATATCCAGAACCTTGTCACTTCAGTAATAATTAAGCTGATGGCCTATTATGTTCGATTGCAAATCAATATAGTATCTTTTGGTGCCACTTGAGTTCTTGAGGGTTGGCTTGGGGCCAGCACTAGTTATACAATTGAAGAGCTGCAGCTGCATCGAAAACTTCTCTGCCATTTCCATTCAGAAAGAATAGACTGGTAACAATGGTGGCCAGCCTCTTCATAGTAATTGTGTGCAAGTACACATTTTGAAATAGTGTTTTTGTTCAGCAGGTGCTGTTATTTTAGTTTAATTTGAATTTTGAAATATGGAGGAGAGAAGGGGCCTAATCTTAACAGCATCTAACCTACAGCTGTTCAGAACAGGACAGCAAACAGCATATGTTGCTTAGATGAAAATCATAATTGCTTATTCTTCCTGGCATATTAGCAGACCAGTGCTGAGCCTCTGAAATTATCTAGCATTTTCAGGCTTTTACTTTACAAAGTGATCCACAATACTCTGGAAGAACAATTCTAGAACATCTGACAGTAAGTTTTCCCACACGCAGCTACTTGGTTTTACATCAGAAAACACAGACTGGGTAGAGATAGTTTGCCAAGGCAGTGTCAGAAGCACTGATCTCCAGAAATATTAATGCAGTGCAAAGTCTATGTTATTTCAGCCCACTGCAAAAGATGAAGGAATAGCTTGTAAAATGGTGATTTCTTGGGAACATTTGGGAACAAACGGTCTGTTTGTTTTCCTCTTCTCCTTTCAGGTTTATATCTATTCCTAGGGTCTGAGGAGGACTGAAAGGTCACAAAGTTTTTGAGTGTATACATTAGTCAAAAATATTTACTGAGATTTTTGTCTGGGTTTCTTTTTTCCTATGGCCTATTGTTTGGAGATTTAAAATCTGAGATAGATAACTTGTATTTCTTGAAAATTTTCTCCATGTAAGTGTTAGAAAACAGGACATACCAGAAAAGGCAAAATAAGAGAGATATAGGAAAGGTATGAAAGGCATAGAAAAGGTGTGATTAGAGTCAAAGTTCAAAACTTTAAATTCCTGTTGTCCTAAGTCTGACTCAAGAATCTGACTAAAAGCCTTTAATTAAAAAGGTGTTGGAAGTTACATTTACCCTGAAAAGTAGTGGACATAAATTTTAAGCCTTCCAGATCATATGACAACACTTGTACAGTCTGAACTGAGGTGCATTATTTTTAAGATCAGTGCTTAAATGAGAATTTCATGTGAATGAACATATTTGGAATCGGAACATTGTTATTTAGATGCCTTCAATCTGATCCTTTTTCTTGCCAGTGCCTTTTTATGCCTGAGTCTTCTTAATGGTCATTACAGAATGAATAACCTGTAACAAGTTAAGTTTGGCTCAAGTAAATTCATTAAACGTCAATGACCATTCTGTATATATATTTATATATCGCTGTTTAATAATTTCTACTTTGGCATGTGTAAAAACAATGAGAGTTTTTTTACAACTGATATCCTGTCAGTTTCAAATATTTTCTAGCTGCAATTTCATTTAGATCAAGATCCTGAGGGAAGGGAGAGACAAAAATAAGTATTATTGTGCTGCTCATCAGCCCCACTGAAGATGCTGGTTTTGTACTAACCTTAGAGGGAAAAGTTAAATAATAGACTTGCAATTCAACATGCAAATAAAAACAAAGAATAAGGTTTCTTCATTAAATATTTCTCTGGAAACCCAGAGGTTTATATTGTTGCAAATATTAAAGTAAAAAAAAAGTATGATACATGAGACAAGCACTGTCTGGTTTTGACAAAATCACTTTAAAAAATGAGATTTCTTTTCTTAATGCTTTTCAAAGGAAGACACAAAGTCAAAAAATGCTGAGTAATGAACAAGATGATTTTTTTTTGATATACAACTTCTGGCAAGGCTGGCTAGGTGAGGTGCTCTGCTAGGTGTGCCACTCATGAATAAAGGAGTAGTTGAGATGACAGTCTGTTACCACCCACCCCTACAAAGGCCACAGTAACCCAGGTTCTTGTTAATTGACCCTTGGGGCAGATTAGAGGGAAAAGACACTGAATGATGGTGTTTGTAAGTATATATATGTAAGGTTTATTTCAGAACAATTTGGTTACAATGGAAAGCAGGTATGTAGCCGTTTTGGTTGTTATTATCTATATCAATATAGCAATATAAAAACATAAAAGTAGCACTTAAGAAAAAGTATAAGGAAAAGAAAGAGAAGGGAAGAAAGGATAACACAAAGAAAGATATCACCACCCGAGGATCTTGCGACAAGGCTTGTTGTAATTTTGAAGTAGCTTGAAGTTGAAGAGGTTATTTTTTGGTCACCAGATCCTCTCAGTTTGATTTAATAGAAGCTGAGACACAAAAATCTTATTCAGATTTTCTAGAGTAACATACACTAATAAGAAATTATATTCTTATAATTAATTTGATTCCTATCCAGTACTCCAGCCCTGGAGATTCTTGTGTCCCTTCTGTAGTTCCTTAGAGTTGTCCAGGCAGTGCAGTAGTATATTTCTAATATCTGCTGTTTCTACATGTGAACCTGGATCTCATTGCACTTTCCATTTCTTCTCTCCACTGCTGTTAAGGAATACACTGGAAAAGTTTCCCAGTATTTCTACATTTAGTATTTCAAAGCCTCTTCTGAAAACTTATGGCTCATTAAAGAGATCATCACAAGGTATATTGGGTAAATATCCTTTGATAGCATTTAGAATTCCTCAGAGTCTAGGGATATACTATAGAAAACAGTAGAAATTTTGAAAGTCATGCCGTTTATCAACTTTAAAAAAGAAAGAAATCAATTCTTCTAGGACAACAAAACAAATCAGTCATAAATTATTTCAGCCAGCAATTAAGAAGCAGGAGACTGAAGATAGGCAGCAGATTTCAGCGTCAATGATATCATTTGTTGATGACAACTTGTTAGTGTTTTTTGGTCGGTTTTTTTAAATTTTATTTTTGTACAAATTAGATCAGACAATATTTTACAGAATCCTTTTCCCTAATAAAACAGATTCTACTCTTCATTTCCTTTCTCTTTTTCACTAACAGGTCTCCAGCTGGCCTGGGAGGCTTATCACCTCTATCTAGTTATTAACAGTCCATTTGCTTAAGTACCTACCATAATTACTTTGTATGGTTCCTCCGAGAGATGCTTCATTTAAGGAACTCTAGGAAAAGTTCTGGTCTGACTGACAACTACACAGTCACATATCTGCCACCTGCTAGCATCTCTCAAGCCAAAATAAGTTTGTGGGAGAGAGATCCTGCACTTGTCTATATTTTAAACATTTTATTTCCCATCTCTCTTTTCACATTCCCTAACCCCTTTTTAAACTGCCTTTTTTCCCAGCTTTAGCTCTTTATGTAGTATCAGCCCTGAGTTTCCACACTAGTTGCTGCTGTAAATTTTGTAGGTAGGATGCTGTGCAACGCATATAAACCAGAGGGATTGCATGAACTTAATGTAGCGGGCACCTTGTTTCACCTTGACATGTTAACAGAATTTTGTTGTCCCTTCCGACTCTTGCAACGCCGTGCTCTAGGGAATAATCTTAAAAGCAACTCTTTAGAATAACTAAAAGTTAGAGTAAAATATACTGTTTAGCATGTCATGTTAGTCATTTTATTTTCTGGTTGCTTATTTTAGTTTCATTATCTGTGGATTCACAGACTCCCATTTTCTTTAAACTTTACCTAAAATGTTAAAGTGAAATGAAAGAATGAGTTCCTTTATTTTCACAACTTTCACATGGCTTGAATCAAAGCCCTGAATCAACTTCTTTGATAAAGTTATGACCAGGCTCTGTACAATTTTTTCACACATTTGCCCTGAGTTCCAGGTTTGTAACAGACCTTGAACTACAACTGAGCCAGGATAACTAAGTCAGTGACCAGACACAAATTTTCCTGAGGTAGTGTTGTCCAGGATTTCAGGCTTTTTAAGCTCAAATGATTACAGCAGAAGGGATGAGACTGAAAGCTGGATTTGAGAATGTAGATAGGATTATAAGGAAGGATGGGCAGCCTTTCCGTTTTTGAATAAGAAGTTAGAGCAGTGAAATCATTTCTGTCTCTTACAAGCCTCTTCTTGAGTGAAAATGCCACACTAAGTCTATTGAAGACAATGGAAAGACTCAGTGAATCTGGGTATATATACTTCATGTTTCCTTTTCTTTGTGCCTGTGTAGCTAAAAATAATTAGAAAAAACCAAACCAACAAACAAATAACAGAAACCCCAACAAAAATAAAAAAAGAGCAAAAAACCAAAACCCCATAAATCCAAAGCAAGACACTGCAATATTGTTTTAGGTTTAACAGATACACTCAAAGATTTATGAATGTTATTTAACTGCGATTTTCTATAGGAGAACAGCAATAGGATATTTATCCACCAGATGTGACTGTAATCACTACAACCATTAAAAAAAAAAAAAAGGAAAACTATCATTATGGTTAGGTTAGCCAATAAAAAATGTGATGAAGGCTTTGTTCAGTCATTTTAATGCACCACCATGTAAGTGCTGTAGATTTCAGTCTTGTGGCCAGCAGAACTATACCTTCACATTTATGTCTTAAATATGTCAGTCAAATAAGTAGAGCACATTGAAAACAAATTTTAGACCCATGGATGAGGCAATAGCACACCTGTCAGAATCCAAAGGTGCCATAGAAATGGCCTTCAGCAGTGCCTTATATAATTTGTACTTCTTTTGGAAACCTATTCTTGATAGTTCTAGAAATAGGAATTTATGCTGAAGACTGACAGAAGTTGAACTGGAGAGGTGTGACCAACATTACTATGGCAACACTGAATGCTGGGTATGTGGAGAGGCAGGTAAGACCCCTGTGGATCATCAAATGCCAACCTGGCTATTATAATGAATGGTAATTGGTTAAATTATTAAGCATTCTATTGCTTATCCCACAGTAACTAAATGGCCTTGCAGTTGCTATATAATTACTGGATGACTGATGGTCTGTTTTCTCCTCGTGATTTCATAGTGTCTTGTCTGTCATGATAACAAGAAGACAGTCTAAATCTTTCTTACCAATCATAGGTCCTGTAAGGTGCTGAACACCTTCCATTCATTGATTTTATAATGAAGTTGGCTTGTTGAGTTCTCGTGAGGACTGGTTGTCAGGGTACTATAAAACAAAGTATTGCTGCCACAGGAAACAGGTGTTTTGGTTAGGGTACTGATCTGAGATTTAAACTTTATGTCCTCTGCTAAACCCAGCAGAGAGCCAGAGTTTGTACTCTAACTTATCAAGTATTCAGATTACCTAAGCTCTCGTTACAGCTTTTACCTGCATGGGTCCCATGGTGAGGGGTAAGTTTGTCCACTTCATTCAGCTCTGTTCTACTCTTTGAACAGCTGCTGAGTTGCAGCCGAGTGTCACGTTTGAGAGAGGCTCTTAATTGCCTCTGAGCCATCAGGTGCCACTTCTCGGCTGAAATCAAAGCCAAGAGCACATACCTCCTTTTCTTCATTGCCGAAGTGGCAAATTCCCACCTCCTCTGGGAAAGGGATGCTGTTAGCCATGGCCTCCCAGAGGCATAAGGGAGGAATGCAGTCCTGTGTCCGCGCTCAGCTGCGGTTATGAAGTTCCAGCTGACAGCTACAATGTCCCCTCGGAGAACAGAACTATGGTTTGCCTCCTCCCCTCCATTACGGTGAGGCAAAGCCCAGTAGGAGCCGAGGAGTGCTTTCTTAACTCTCTCTGCTCAATGCTAGCAGAATTTGACTCCCAATAAAGGAAAATAAAAGGAGAATTTTTCACTCATAATTCCAAGTTCCAATATTAGCTACTGCCTCACTCAACTTACAGGCACCCAAATCTGACTTTGAAAACAAAAGGGCATTAGATTTTTTAGGTCAAACTGGATTAGATATGCTATAAACATAGAGTGAAGAAATATGTATTTACTTTTGGGTTTGGCCACTAACTTAGTACATGGACCTGAATAAGCCTCTTTCTGCGTTTACACATTCCATCTGTAAATCTTTCATAACACTTTTGTCATCCTTTTTCTGCTTAGTCTGTTTAACCTTAGGGATTTCAGTGTCACTGCGGGGTAGTTTTAGTTGTGTATTTCTGCCAGTCTTGACTCATTAGATTGTCTGGGTAGGGTTACTAAAGTAGCATCATAATATGTTGAATTTTGGTATCAGAACACACAGCTCATTCTGGTAGACTGCTTTGATCCTCTTTACTCTTGGCTATAGTAACTGCACAGTGGGAAGGGCTGAACAGATTTGCATGATACAAGAATTGTGTCAGATATGCCAGTTAACTGAAACATCTTTATAATCAGTTGTAAAAACTGATTACGAGTTTTCTTTTGGGCAAACTCATAGTCCTTTGGCAAAAGGGCCTAAAACCCCCGGGTTCTCTAATAAATGTGAAGTACATTTACAGTTCTCTAATACAAATGTAAAATGTCAAGCATCCTTGAAAAAAACTGATAACGGGGCAGAATAGTCTATCTTCACAAGAAACAAAGAGGTCAGGGTAAACATGCCCTTAAAAATATTGATAAAAATCAGTTCCTTCCTTTCTAATGGTTTTTCTGATCTTTTAGGACTCAGCATCTCCTGAATGTAAGTGCCAAAGATATCCCTCTATCATGTCTTTGTAGTTGAGGATGGGATTTGGCATTGTATTCCAGAGAATGTGGCAAATTATACTGAAGGTGATTGGAGTGGGTTTGAATGTCTAATTAAGAAGAGGGATACATCTATAAAGTATGTGAGTACTGCAACTAAGAGTAAGGATTATTGTTAAGCAGTTTTGGAAGTGCAGAACATGGGCTCATTCCTCACTTCAGCAGTCCTTGAAGATGACTCTGTGCAGACAGCAAGATTGGGATAACTTATTTTAACATTTTGGGTGGCCTGGACTGGTATTCTGTGCAGACTTTATGTTTGTTAGCAGAATGATTACACCTCTGAATTACTACAGTAATTTGAAGGGTTCTGTGATTTAAATTGAGGCCTTGATATCCACAGATATGCATGTCTGATTCTTAATTACTATGCAGTGATGAACTCCTAGCTTTATATCTTTGGGGGCTAGGGGATGACCATTAGGGTGGGGAGAGTCAGGAATGTAGGGAGGCATATTTCTGATTTTTTAAAATCAAACTGAGGTAGTTGCATCAACTGATATAACTTTTCTCCTCCAGTTTTCAAAGGCTGGAACCTATAGGTTTTTTAGTCAAGCATGGTATTGGAGCTCAGCAAGTTTGTGTCCACTGTGCATGTACTGTTGATGACTTCAGCAACATCCAGAACCATAAAGTGTGAATGGTTATCAATTGATATGAAACCCCATTTTTCAAGTTGCAGGCATCATGGTGTTCACAGCCTTTAGGGAAGGCTGGGTTTATGAGAGGAAAGGCTGTAGAACCAAAGTAATTTGTGTAGTTTGGCAGCTTTGCTAAAGAGAGCTGAGAGCAGTTGTCAGTGGATGTGAACACTGCCTTTTCCCCCTTGGGGCTGTGCTGCAGCCTTTGCTAGAGTGAGGCAAACTCAGGATACAAAGCACAGTCTGCTGTTGATTTCAGGCAAAAACACACAAATGAGCTTGGAGTGGCTAACGGGAGTTCTGGACAGAATTAATTGTCTTGGGAAATGCTAAGATTAATTATGAGATTTGGCCTTCAGGACCCCAAGTGTCTTCCAGTTGGAACTGTAGTTGAATTTTGGAAGATGCTGTGAAGTGAGTGATACCCTGTGTAGCTGCGGGTTTTTTTCAGGCATTTGGGGGTGCCTATTCTGTATTCAAGGAGCGTCTTTAAGTTAGGGTTAGGATCTTAGACAAGCAGAGCAAGGGCACAGAACCGAGATTCATAGTAAAATTCAGAAGGTCTTGTAAGAGAAGCCAGTACTTTTTCTGGAAGTAGTGGATTCCCTCCACTAAGTTTAGGCTTAGAATATAGCTTAAGTTGGAGCAAGCAGAGGCTGAGAGGTGTGGATTGGCACCTGTTTTAAGGCAAGCAAGGAGACTGAAGCTAAAGTCCGCAGTAAGCTTCAAGATTCTGTTCTTGCTTTTCACTCCAGTCTTGCATCCCTCATGTCTGGAATTGCAGCTGGAGGACAGGATAATGTCTGGGAATAGGGCTGTTTCAAACAAAGCCCTGTGTAGTTTCCTGCAGGTCTAAATACCCCATCACTGTCATTAAAGCAACAAGGTTTTCTGTTCTTTGGAGGTGGCTAATGTTGGAGTGATGTTGTTTAGAATGATTGCTGTATTTTTTTTTTTTCATGTGCTTTGGGGTTTTTTTTTTAAAAAGAACTAATAATGTTAAATCAGGGAAAGAATTAAAAAATAATACCAGGATTTATAGACCCGCACTTCTAAAATCAAGCTTAAGGTTCATGAGCTTATACTTGATGTTCATGGATTTTAGTTGATTTCAGTCAGTACATCTAACATAAACTGAGGTTGGGTGTCAGCATTTTTGAGTCTTTTATCTTCTTTATTTTCTTCTTCTAATTGGATATTAGGAGTGTGTCCTTCACCTTTGAGTAGGCCTAGGACTTTAGTTTCTGTAGAGAATCAAGTTATAGTTAAGGTAGATGATTTCCCATCTTTCTGTTCCAAGAAAAGGTTCTTTTCAGGTCTGCGCCTGAGCAAAATCTAAGGTTGTGAAAACTTTACCATTAATGATTTCGGTCACACTGACAGACAAAAAACTAAGAACATCTGTCATGACTCTGAAATCTCATATTTCTGATGATAATTATATATAAAGAAGTATATGTTTTCAAGGGCGGTTGCCCGTTTAGTTTTAGAAAATTTGGACTTTCGGTGTATGATTTCTCCTGATTTCTGTTAGATCTGCAGATTTTACCTGAGATGGCTGTGACTCAGTTTATTCTTTATGTTTCTTTTAGAAATGGTTTCCTAAAGTTTCTCATTTTAGGGATGGTATAATATTTTAGAGAGAAAGTATTATAGCAATGATGTTCTTTCTTTCTTTTTTTTTTCTTTTAGTCCAGCATTAATACCTGTGAATAGTTCATTTTTAATTTTGGGAAGCATTTGGTTGTACAGGCACTAACAACACAAGGTGTGTGTGTGATGCAGTGATGCATATAGTACTTCCTGATGGAGTTTGGCTCCTTCACTTTTGTCCCTCCCATGTGAGAGTTCTAAGTAGCAGTTTATAAGGCAGGAATATGTTCTGTTTCCATGAAATAATTAAATATTCATTCAAGTGAAAAAGTAAACAAGAATGAAGTTTATGATCCGGCCGCTGCGATAATACTGTGGAATATAAGGTGGATGAATGTCTGCCTGTTGCTTCCATAACAGTTAATATGAAGTACTCAGATATTTTGGGGAGCAGGAACCAAATAGAGGCACTTCCTCTGCCTTCCAGTAAGACCTTTCTAACCAGAGGACCATGGAGTGTACTTTCTTTTGCCTATTAATCATGTCATGTAAACTATATCTTCATAGCTTGAGAAATCTCCTGTGATTTGGACTGTAAGATTACATCCCTTGGTCTTGTTAAACCACATGAGATTCCCATGGGCCCATTTCTTGAGGTCATCCAGGTCCCTCTGGATGAAATCCCTCTAGTCCTAGATTAAGCTGATGTTTTAAACTGCGTCAAGGTTTGTTTCTTAAAGAAAAAAAAAAAAAGCCAAATAAATAGTAAGAACCACAATATAGCTTAAAATTACTGGAGAAAATAGGTTTTTTTTGGTGGGTTTGGTTTTTTCTCTCAAGCAAACATGAAATATATAAGTAAAGAGTTGCCATACTTTTTTGTGTTAAACTTGTTTCAGCCTCTAGGGATTCTACCAAACATGGTTCTAATAAAAACAGGAAATTTAAAACAACTGTCAGGTTATTTAGGGGATGCTGGTAAAGAACCCCAGTATCAACACTGCTAGATTTTTTCCTGTTAAGGTAATTATGGAGATGTCTTCAAACTGTGATTACTCATTGAAAAGATGAGTCAACCAAAGTAGCAAACAAATTAAAAAGGCATAGCAAGGCAACACACTGAACCTGTTCTCTTCATTTCTACCTCAGTTTCTGGCCATTTGTTTGATGTGTTGAACAAGAATATATTTTCTCCTTCCCATACCGATTAAGTGTAGATGTAACAAAGATATTTCTAGTGCTTCATGCAAATCTAGCATGATATCATTTGGCAGGCTATCAATGGAAGAAGAAAATATCAAATGACTGAAGTAAGGATGCTTCAGTATTAGATGGAAGAATACATATGCTCATGACAGGGCTTCTTTTTAGAGAGTGGAGAAGCCTTTGAATTAAATTCTTGATGTAGAGATGTTTCTGAAAAAAGCATACTCTGAAACAGCAAAAGACATATTCTGACCTATTTGAAGTCAGAAACTGGCATTTGGCATCTATTAGTAAGCATAAGAGGATGTCCTGGAGTTAAAGACCATCATAAAAATAAAAAAAAAAATTTTTAAAAGCATTTTAATTAAAATTAAAATCTGTAAAATAGAATCCTCTTGTCTTCAACATAAAAAATTGCAGTGCTAAAGACTAAATGAGACTGCTGTTTAGTATTAACTAAAATATCTGGTTTATGCATTAACACAGAGTGAGATTTCTTGAACTTAATTTAAAAAACATTTTCATATAAATTATGTATATATATATATATATAATTAGCTGCCATGACTTATATTTTGTATATTTCTGTACAGATATTTTTATATTTCTGTAAAGATATATAAGTCCAAAAAGCTAAGGTTGTTAACCTTTAGAAGTTGAAAATACATTCCTTTCTAAGCAAGTGTCCACCTAAGAAATAAGAGATTGAGTATTTTAAATTTTATAAGATGCAGGCAAAATCTCCAAAGAAACTCCGCAAGATCTTGTTTGTTTATGGTGTTGGGTTTTTTTAAGCAAATATATTTATGGAATGGAAATGGAGAAAGTTTTGCTCACAGATTTGTATTTTTGAAAAAGAAGCCAACTTTTTCTCACTGTCAATATTGTGCATTGCAGACTGTGAAAATCAAAAGATCCGATTTTCCAGAGCGATTCAATTGACATTTCCTTTCCACACTCTAGACTTCCAAAATGTTAAGAGTATTGATTAAACATCTGGTATTTTGGTAGGTTTCCCATATCTTTAAAAGAACAGCTCTCAAATGATTTGGAGACTCCAAAGGCTCAAAAGAGGAGTGTGCTGTTTCTCATTTTAGTGTAATTGAACAGATTTTGGAGGGAGAAAAACTTACTTAAAGTTTTATATATGTTGTGTTCTATAGATGTATGCATATAAATGGAATAAATACTCCAAGTGGCATCTCCTTTCATTTTGGATTGCCATCCTTGCATTAATTTGCTGTGGCTAAAAGTGGAGGCTGTCTTTGTCATCTATTTGAGGAAACAGCAATAATTAAAAATATGCCCATAATCTGCTGGTTTAAGAGATTAGGTTCATGGCTGGGCAACCATTCTCAAGTCTCTAAGCAGGGTCAATAGTAGACACCTACAAAATATTTAAGATAAAGTGCCACTGTGGAGTCATCCTTTTGTTGCTACAGCATCCCAGCTGCAGCAAGCAGTGATACAGGAATGCCCTGACCCACAATTCCTGCCTGATTTATCTGTGGAATTATCCTCCATGAACTTGTCTGGTCTTTTTTTACACGTGTTTATGCTTTTGATCTGCATAACGTCCCATGGCAATGAGTTTTGCAGCATGGTAATGTATCATATGGAAATGTACCCTGACTTATTTTAAATCTCCCACTTGGTTATTTTCTGGGCTCTTCCTTCATTCTTGTATTTTGTGAAAGAGAAGATAATTGTTTTCTCTTCACTTTTTCCTCTTAATTCCTGTTTCTATAAACCTTTCTCATCTCCTTTTCAAATGGAGAAATTATTTATACTCTTATATAATATGGAAACTGTTTTAATCTGTCCTGTTGACAACCTCAGTGACCCCCTGTTTCTACAGAATCTTCAATTTTCTATGCATCTATGTCTATTTCTAGTTTGTTCTTTAAAATAAGAATTTAGGAGAAAAATGAGAAAATGAGTGAAGCAAAAAATGAAAGACTCTCCCAGCTTCCATTTTCCTACTTTTCACTCACCCATGGGATTTTGAAGAAAATTTTGAAAGGTAATTTATTTGCTTATCCCTGAAATTATTTACATTAATTTAAAAAAAAAAAAAAGAAAGTAAGAGACAAAATGTGTAAACAAACCTAAATTTTCTGGAACTTTATGTCGTGAGTGGACTGAATTATATTGCTAATGCAGGGAATTTTTTTTCCAGTTAAAACAATGCTGTGTTTCAAATTGGCTTCAATGGGACCAGATCTCAATCTGGGAAACAAATAAATGGGAAATATATAAAACATTGCAGTTTCCAGCATTGCAAATTGGTTGAGTAAAATTTGGGCAATGTTTAAGTTGCTGATGTGCTACTGCTGCTTTCTTGTCATCACTCAGATTTATCTGTTGTATTTCTTGGTTTGGACTGTAGATACTTGTTCGAATTAGATGATGCAATCTAAGCATGGAACTTCAGAGAAGGAAATACTGAATTTTTTTATTGATTTTATTGTGAAAGGAGAAGAGTTCCTGTCAGAATATAAAACTTCAGGTTTTATATTATACTCTAATAAATTTCAAGCTTCTGACCAGAGTCTTATGTTCTCAGGAAAGAAGGTAAAAGATTCCCCTCTGTAAAAATTCCCTCTCCCCTTGAATGTTTAGCATTCACTTAGCATGCTTTCCCAACTGTTAAATGTGTAACTTTATTTATGGACGAAAGCCACCGCTGCAATGTTCTTCAGCTGCTCTTAAAGTCTGAGGGCTGAATGAATTTCAAAAATTATACATCTCACGTGCCTGAGTGCCAAGTCACAATTTTTAACTCAGGATTCATTTCTCAACAAACCTTCTCCCACTCAGCTCTTTGGTTTCTGTCTCAGCAGACAGGTCAGGAAGTAGGAAAAGGACAGGTCAGGTACATGAGCCGTACTGCTCCAAATGCAAACTTTCTCCCCTTTTTTCAGCTAATGTAGCTCAGTAGCCAGCAATGGAAGCAGCTTCCAAGATGGGCAATGAAGGCATGGAATTCCCACTGACACTTGTTATTCAATAGGATTTTTTTTTACTATCTTTCTAGGTCGACACCATGAAATGTGAGACAGGGAGCTGGCAGAAGCTTGAAGAAATTTGGTAACAGCCAGGTAATTGTTATGTTCTTAATGATCCTAGTATTGCTTATGGGATCAGTTACATTAATAAAAGCTAGTTGAAAATGTTTCCTCTGATAATTTTTCATCCAAAATTATATTTTTATTGAAACAAAATTGCCTAAAAGAGAAATATTTCAGTTCTGCCAATAGTATTAATATGAAAAGTCCAAGTAAGTAATTTTAGGTTTCTTTTTCCTGATGAAAATACATTGTTTTGGTTTTAAACCTCATTTCACATCACTCTTCATATTTTTTTAAAATTTATATTCACACAATTATGCCATTCTGTCCATTGCCATTGTAACTATTTAATAATCGAACTGTGGTTGCTATTAAGGTGGCAATATCATCACATGGATAAAGGTGTCTTACTGAAGAATGGATGATCCAAAACATGAAAAGTATTCCCAGAAAGTCAGGTGTGTCTTTTTAAAGTGTGTTTTTATTCCTGGTTTGTTACATTCTAACGTGATCCTCAGTTCTGGTGAGAGGAAGAGAATCAGAGATTTTATTAGCAGGAGTAAACACGTACCTTATATTCTAATGTTGCAACACATATTTCTGGAATGCTGCTTATAGCTCACTGCAAAGCTCAAGGATAATCTGCAGCCAAAACCAACATGAAAACAAAGTTTGAAACATTTTGAAGAAAACATTGGTAAAATGTAGGTAATTTATTCAGGGTAAAATGAGCATATAATTTAAAGAAGGATAAATTCTTTCTGACAGAAATGAGCAGTGATAACAGTTCTGAAACTGCTCAGATTAAGTAGTAATTTTCCACTTTTTCAGGATGATTCCAAAACTCATTAATTGTTTTTCCCCCTATTGTCTCCAAGGAGGTTTGGATGGAGCTCTTCCCAAAAATAGGCTGAAAGTAAGAATTATGGGGTAGCAACGAACTTCACGTGGAGTTTTGATTTTTTTTTGCCTGCTCAATTCCAACTAATTTTTCTCTTCTAGATCCTGAATTCAGAAAAGGTAATAGAAAACTACCATGACTCAGCTTAATAGGGAAAGTGAGAGTGGTTAAAGGCAGTTAAGAGAAATGTGGAGTATTATTACTACCAGTGGACTGTTCTCTTGTTCTTTCAATTTCACTCCAAGAACTAAATGGATCCTTCAAAATCTGGCTAACTACCAAGGACACAATCAAACATCTGTGCACCAGATGCACAGAGCATTATATCCAGCTGTGTTACTGCAGCTACATCTGCAGAACACAGCATATGTCAACTTCCATGGCCAGCAGGCTTTGGAAATACTGTCTATAGGAATTAAAGCTTGCAGCAGAAGTAAAAGTGTGTGTTTTGCTTTCAGCATTTTTATGTCTTCTTTTACCTCTCTGCATTTCTCAACTGAGTTGCTTGTAAGTTTGAAATATTGGGAGGGAAATAGCAGGTGATTTTTCACTACTGGAGACTTGGTTACAAGTTATGGTAAAGAAAAGAAAATGAGTTTCATCTCCTCCTGTATTTTCATCTTAAATATTTACTTTTCTCTTAGAAAATATCACAATCAAAGTATTCAGAAAAATAGTCTTTTCTTGTTATGGAGCAGGTGAAAGTCCTGTATTGTAGCTGAGGAAAATTGAGGAGAGCATTTCTCCTAGAGGCCACTAGAGCAAACTTCCAGAAGAATTTGAGAATTTCTGTTTAACTTGCTGAAGCAATGAGTTGTTATCAGGAGGATATACTGTAGGTTTGCCTACCAAATACTGAGAAGCACGTGGAGGTTCTCTTGCTACATAAAATAGCGAAGTTCTGTCATTCATTGCAATATTTATTTTACATATTATCCTTCTCTGCTTTTCTATTCCCCTCAAGGATCTGTTGCAATCGTCATAAAAACATGGAAAAAAATATTATATTTGTATACCTTGATTTCTGCTTCCTAGCCATGTAACTCTGCCTTGTTAGGGAAATGCATTAGCAAGTTAGCAAAAGGAAATGAAAACTTTTTTTTTTTGCACAAAAAGGAGAAGCAGCAGCACTTGGTGGATGCAGATTGGTAACAGTGGCCACTCCATTGAACTGGCAGTATTCCTTGTGGTTTTAGGCAAGTGGCTTTAAATTATAAATATAATTTCTTACAAAGTGTTAATTTCATACTACTGAATGCACAAAACATTTTTCATGCTGATATGTTTGCATATCTAAACTTGGTATATTTTTATCTTAAAATATCTTGTATATTTTTAAGTTATTGATTTGCCTATTCAGTTTTACCTTGCTGAATCATTCTATTCAAAGTTCTTTATCTTCAGGAAATATTCATACTTGATCAGCTGTATTCAAACTTGTGATTTTAATGAAACACAATGATACATCTTCAAAATTTGACCACATGCAAATATATTGCTTTTGTATACTGAAATTTAAAAAAAGGGGGAATTATTTTATACATACAGAGAAAATGTTTAATCAAAACCACCTAAAACAATGCAACCATGTTATGAAAAAAGAACAGACATTTGCAAGGAAAAGTTAATATAAAACCAGAATGTGTCATTTTATTAATGTCTACTGGTACCAGACTCCTTATACAGCTGTAAATGCTAATTATTGACTACAGCTTACATAAAATTCTCTTTAGCTTTGATTCACTGTTCTCTCTGTTTATTTTTGAACCTTCCTCCTCTCCGTGTCCTGTTCTTCCAGTATTAATAGCTGGATTTTAGACACATCTTGCCCTGCATATTTGCCTCCTATGACACTGTCAAGAGCAGAACAGTGTTGTGGTAGCAGGAGACATAAACAAGATGAAGAACATTAATTTTCCCTAACTTAAATCATAGGCAGTGTTATCTAGGCCCTGAACTTAGTTTGTATCCAGATAATAATGGGAAGCAAGATGAAACATTTTTGTTTCCATTCCAGGACTTTTAATAGCAAATATTTCTCCTTGGAAGAAATGCTTTTCTAACTGGACATTTTTTCTCCAAAAATAGAAGTTCCACTCTACTAGTAAGTAACTCATATGAAAGCTACTGGCTGTTTTTCTGCTGTTTGTAACTGGAACCAGAATAAAGGTTACAAATTATGATTCACAGCATGGGTCTGCTGATGTGTTTAAAATGACTCATAAATTAAGGCGATGGCAAAATCAACTGCATTAATGTGATCTAGAATAAAATTAAGTAGTTGTGTGATGTTCTTGATTAAATGGCATAAAGTTGTTAAGGTAACTGAATTTAAGGAGAAGGGTAACTGATACTGTTAGTCATAGATAGTTGTTTTACAGTAGTGAATGTTTAATTTTTGTGTTTTATTTTCTATGATGTTAAAAAAAACCCAGAAAAATACTCTGCTGATTAAAACATACTCCACATCTTATGCAAAACACATCTGAGATAAAATTACTCCAGTCAGAATGTGGGAGAACAGAATTTTATTCCAAGATTACAGTGTTCTCACTAACATTCTCAACTACCTATACACTTCCAGAATATTTTGTAGTGCTTTAAAATATTCTCACTGTACTTTCGAAGTCAGCTATATCAGTTATGTTTTGTCTAGGGTAGGGGTTTTTACCTCATTTCCTCACTGCCTTTGTCTTCTTCTGCAAGGAAGAGTGGAATTATGTGAAAGTTTGCCTTTATTGCTGACAAATGCTGCTCCTTTGACATGACAAGTGTCTAGGACCTGTGCAGTCCCACTGTGTAAATAAAAACAAATTTACAAAGCAGTGGAATCAATGTCCTCTCTCACACATGGAGAGATACTAATGAAAGAATAGGTGGGGGGATTTGAATAAACAGAGAAAATAAGGGTGAGGTAGAAGGTTATAAAAATAAATAATATCAAATACTGATGTTCTGGAAAGTAATATCTTTCCAGAAAATGTATAAACATGGAAAGAATAGGGAAAAAATAACCTGACAGGTGCAATGAATGTTGAAGTTCATAAGGAGCACTAACTTTGCTAGGTACAGCTGGAGAAACATGGGAAAAAAAATAGTAAAAGGAGCTGTTTTGATCGACTGTAAAGTAGACAAAAAAAGCCTGAAAGAGTTGACTGGTCAGAGGAGGTTGCAATTGCCATATTATTGTTCTCTATTCTAAATTAAAAACTATTCTCACTTAATGTTTTGAAAAAAAAGTCTTGTTTATTCAAAACTTGATCAACTCTAATATTTTTTTGAAAGTGTTTAATAGAAGTCAGATGTTTAATAGATTAATAATATTATAATGTTTAATAGTTAGAAATTTTTGTGTGTGACTCTGTCATTGTAAATAAAAAGTACTTTGGAGGCAAAATTGAACTCCTGAAAGTAATTTTGATTATTTCATGTTGAAATGGTCAGGAGTGGCGAATCTTCAGTTCTGTGATTTACTTTGGTAGTACAGCCTTGCCTGGTGATTGCTACTATTGGTTGGAGATATTTGTTACTCTTGCAATGTCCTCAAAGAGGTCATTATTGACCAGCACTTATTGACAGGCAAAGATGAATATGAAAGGTGTTTTAAAGTCCTTGGGCACAGTCCCTTGAGTACCTATGATAAGAAAACCTTCTCTTAATATTTTTTTTTTTTATTCTGCTTGTAGATGTTCAAATCTGAATCCATTTGGGAAGAGAGGTAATAATTTTTATTAAAATTTTCATATTTAGTGATAAGAAGCAGATGGAAAGAGGACAGGCTCTTGTATCAGTAAGATCACAGAGGGCAATAAAGTATTCACTGGTACATGATGTGCTAACCAGTTTCCTACAAGGAATTGTTATGAGCTCTACTGTCATCTTACACTGAGAGAGAAGGCAGGGGTTTAGGAAGCATCATTAACTTCCTTGCAGAACAATTGTGAACAGTTTCCAGAATATTTGATTGCATTTTTATGCAGCAGCTTTTTCGGGCCACCTAGAACAGCTGTAGCTGCTCTTTTTTTTTTTTTCCTTCTCATTACCTACTTTTTTTTTGGAACACTGATGTTGCCAAGTTTTAAACTACCAAGTTATTTTTCATCTTTCCTTTAAAGATTTGGAAACAATGATTTTCCACAAGTCAGTACCTTGTTACAATTTGGCAAATGGCCACAGTCGTAAAATTTTCAAGTCCAAAATAGTTATACCACTAGAATCCAAATTTGTTTTTAAATTTTATAACAAATTTAAATTGTTTAGTGTATGGGTGCTGCTATTTGTATAGTGAAGTCCAGGACATTTCCTCTGAAGGGAGATAGAAAGAAATATTTAAAAATCAAGATAGGAGATCCAAAAGAATCTCACCTCGGAGATTTCCATTAAGGTACAGCAATAATTTTGCTGTGAGTTTGGGTGAAGAGGAATTTTCAAGCAAGGGTCTTAGCTATTGCTTAAAAATATTAATTAGCCGTTTTTAGGAAGTTAACTTGTGGTTCTGCAAATCCCCTGTGTTTTCTGTATCCATGGATATTCTGTGCCATGTTTTCTTCTCCTTCAGATTTGCAGTCATCTTAAATAATCTGGTAAAGACTGGAAAGGGATTCTTGGTGTCTCACATAATTTTCATTCTTTCTGCACACATGTGCAATATCCATGCCTAAGGAAGGAAGGAGTCATAAATCTGATATACTGACAGGATTATTTTCAGAGGAAGAAAATCTCTAGCTCATCTTAGCTCTAAACTTTGTAATAACCCCTTTTTCATAAGTAAAACTACTAAACCATTGTCATTTACTTATTATTTTTTCTGGTAGAATAGCTAAGAGGACCTGTGCTATTTTCAGGTGTGAAGACAAGGAATTTGAAACCAAAGGTCATAGATACCTTCTAGTGTTTGCATTTTTTGACCCTTCACTTTCCATATAATTCCTTTTTTTTTTAAAAGAGAACAAGTTTTATTTGACTCATTTTGTTTTGCAAGGTAAGTTTCGTGTGATCAAGCACAGAATTAGTTTATCACTCGTAAAAGTAGTTATAGTCTATATCTTCCAAAATAAACCTAAATTAAAATTTAATAAAGATATTACAATCATTTATTTTTTATTATTGCACTTTTTCACTTCTAGAATGATTAGTCAGGCTGCTAAGTCATGGGTAATGTTTCTCTACTTTCCCTTTCCTAGTTGTAACTTGTTCACAGTATCATGAATATTTTGGAGCTATTGTTAAAGATAGTCATTCTGCCACAGATTTTTAAAAAGGGACTGTTTTTCATATTAAGTTGCTACATTTACTAACGGTCTGTATACAGTGTTTTATATAATAAGTGTTAGAGGTCACTTACCAGAAGTTCTTTGTGTCTAATACATCAGTCTCATCCTGCTGTAAGCGTGGGAGTTCTATTTTAAATCGCGGTACGTGTTTCTCCTTGTCTTTGCTGCTTTTATTTTTGTCTCTGCCATAGCACTGTGATCTGCTATGATTAACATCCTGCCCTTGAAATCCAACATTCTCACTATATGCATGATATTTTCCTTTAACACATTTCATAGAAGGGCAAGTTCTACTTTGTAGCAAGCATCACTTATTCAGAACTCGAAAAAATTAATTTATTTGGTCGAAGGTTCCAAGGTCTTCAATCAAGGGCAGATAGTTTCCTAGCATCCAAATCCTTTTGTTGCAAGGATTTCAAGTATTGGATTATTGTTATTATTTGTTCCATTTTATTTATGTATTTAGCATTTTTCTGTTTCTCTCATAAATGCACAGAGGGTAAATAAAATATTAAACAAAAATATTAAATAAAAATATATTTTTATTAAGATATAAAAATATTTTATAAAAATAAAATATAAAAATATAATAGTAATAATGATTAAGCTCAACATGTTCTGTCATCTTAAAGCAATTGCAAATTGTTCCCTTGCAGCCTAGTAGAGACTAAATATGGAAGCTCTGTAATGGAAGCTTGACACATTCACCAGTGTGTGTGTGTTGATTGTTTCAATGCAGTTCTTGACAGATTTAAAAAGGGAAAGGCACAATGGTAGTCATAGCAAAGCCATGATTCAATCTTTTAGCTTGAGTAGTTCCTCTATCTCCTCAGTCACCTCAGCCCTTTGTTTTTTCTTCTTTTTCTAACCTAGATGAATTCTCTGATCTACCCCAGAACAGTTCCAAAAAGAGTTTTAGCACCACCCCTCTGAAGTGGAATGGTTGTATAAAAGTGGCGCATAGGAACCATTTCAGTTGGTATTGTTTCCATCAGCTTTGCATTATCAAACCATGTCCTCAGACATGATGACTATATAAGAAAATAGTAAATTAATTGAATATATTGGAAATTAGAGAAATATAGGACTGATCTATTCAGTAAATCAAGAAATATCACTTTTTTTAATAGAGATTGAGCGTCATTTTAATATAAATTAGATAAATTAGGAAATACTTTTTAAAATCTTACATCATTGTTCCAGTGCTGTATGAATGGGCCTTCTAACATGAACAACATATATTATCCTAACAGTAATTCAAAATTAAGCTTGCAATGAATGCTCAACACACAAGCATATGTGATCTAGAAAAAAACAATACTTAATAAGAAAAATAACTGGGTGCTCTTGTGGAAAATGCAGTACTACTGCAACCAGCAAGGTAGAGGGATTGCATTCTGAGAAAATTCCAACATTTTTCTCCTCTTTTAGCTAGGTATTTGAAGTGTCTCCAAATTAAAAAGTGTTTTAGTTGACTAATATCTGCATATTTTATTTCACTGTTATTGTTCCAATTCATGTCACTGTACTATATCAAAATAGCATTAACATCCAATTTATTTCTGTTGGCCCCATAATTCAGTTAAGGCGTCAGAGAAACTGTTTCTGGTACTAGATCATTTTTTGTGAATCGCATCTTAATATTTGTCCCCTAAGCCATGTTTTAATGTGAGTGATCTGAGAGAAGGAAGGAGCCCACTTTCCCAAACATTTTTGCACAAATGAAAATCTGCCATCTTGATAGCTTTGCAAAACTGCTGCAATCCTAATGTTGAACAAAACATTAATGACCAAAATTCTGCCTTCCTCAACTCTTTGATTAACACATGTTTCTAAAACTATGGTTTGAAATTGAGATACTTTTTTCTTCTTCGAAATAAGTGATGCATATAAACATCAGCTACTTGCAGGACTCACAATGTCAAGTCTCTCATATACATAGACTTTAAAAAAATTTGTCTGTATTATCAGTTGCTGTCCAGGATTTTTCTGTAGCTGCTCTCTTGATTGTTGTGAATCTTTGCTACGAAGTAGAATTTTGTTACAGCTCCCAACATAAAGTTTCTGATCTACCATAGAAAGGCGCACTGGTTTTACTACACACTGATCACTTTTTCCAACACACTCTTCAGAGGTAATACTAATTTTCTTTCTGTAATTTGTTTTTCTGCCTGACCCAAACTATCCAATAACTTGTCCTGTCGTCTGGTACTTTCTCACATGTCAGACTGGACGTTTCATGGTTCTAAGAACATACTACATCACTGTAGTGATGGGGCTGGAGTAAGTTAAGAGTTGCCTGCCCAATCTGTTTAAAGTTTTTTAAATGAAGTCCTTTTTCTCACTGTTTTGACCTTTTTACCCTTCTCTAACAAAAGTAGATCTGCAACTGGGAATTACCAATATTTCAGCAGAATTGGTGAGTATGCTGTTAGAAAATGTTGGTGATCTTGCTACTTGTTTTTGTCAAAAGAGCTGCATGGCAGTAGTGGTTTTTTTTAATCTTAAACTTATTTAATATTTTTTTTCTTTGGGCTTTTTAATTTCTCTTTTGCTCTTCTCAAGAGTGCTCTTGTGTTTGCTTTGTGCTAAGGACTGGTCTTAAGGAATCTTGATGTTGCATGATTATTTGCGGCTTGGCTTTCTCTCTCTAGGCTTGCGTTCCATTCAAGCCACTAAACCAACTGGCAGCGAGCTTCTCTCTGGCTTTTCATGTACTGCTGGGAGGCAGAAAAACCAGTTTTATCCAGACAGCACTGTGAGGATGAGTTGCATGAAATTACTTATCCAGTCTGCTTGCAAAAAAATTTACATTTCTTGTAAGCATATGCATTGTCTGTTATTAAATGCATTTCTAGGACTTAAAAATGCCATACCATATGAGAGAATGGTTTGCTATGTGGCACGACAAACTGTAGGTCTATTCAAAGAAGTCAGGTTTGAATGTGTTATCATTTTAAAGTACATCCTGAAACGGATGAAGTGGCGTATATCTTCCTACAGGAAATCAGAATAAATAGGTTATATTGAGCAGTCATCGTCATCTGGAAATGGAAAGTAAAATGTTTTCTATAGATTTTCTTCAGAGTCTTCATACCGATTTTTTTTACTTCACACCAAATATCATTAAGCTGCTAGTAGCTGAAAATCTTGTGTGTGAGAACAGAAGATAGCTTTTCCCCATCAGTGAAGGCATTTTTGTTTAATAACAACTTTGATCCTTCTACTGTTGGCAATGGTCATTGAGAAATCCTGACATAAAGAAGGTATCTGCAAGATAAAGTTCTACAAGGGATGATTAGCAGCACTTAAGTTTTCTTTTTGTTGAAAGGAAGAATCCCTGATTGAACAGTGCATTGAATGATATGACAAGCAAGTACTTGATCCCTGTCCAGCTGGAAAGGAATTGTATTCATCAGCAGCTTTTTAGCTAAGGATGTCTTTATATTTTCACTCTTTGTTTGAGTCTCTCCAGATCCTCCCTTTACTTCATGTCAGCACTATATAGTAGGTATGCCAAGTGGTTTTGAAATTTAAATTACAGTCTCTTTTTCAGATGTTATTGGAAAGAACATGTAATTTATAACCACGTGTTAGGAGTACAGGATGTTCATGGTTCACTGCCAATTCTTCTTTTGTAAAGTTAATAAAACTTTCATAAAACACTTATACACTTGTATATTTCATGGTAAAGATTTTTTTATCTCATAGGCTAATGTAAAGATTTATTAAAAACATTTTTTTGTTAAGAGGAGTGTCAATAGTTTGCAGCTGAGTGTAATTTTGAATTCCCAGTAGATGACAGTCTGACTGAAAATGACACTAACAGCTTTGTTGATTTAGCACTAAAAATAAAGGATTCTTTCAAATGATATAAAGCTCTAATACCCTGAGTGTGCTGAAATACACTTGAGACCCTTAAGTAGAGTTTCAGCGAAATGTTCGCCAGCACTCTGGATTCCGGTGAACAAGCATTAGCGTGCTTCCTGGCACTGACCCACTGGGCTCCCACCTAGAAATTAATGGGAAGGACTGGGATACTGCACTAAGAAGAGAAACTGATATGTCTAAATATGGGACCCATCAGAGCTTTGGATAATGTCATGCAATGGACTTCTTGTAAGACCTTGTGACATCATTGTGACTAAGTTTTTCTTGTCTCTTTCCTCAAAAATTGAGCACTTGAAATATCTAATTCAGTAGCAACCCAAAACTACTACCATCTGATAGCTATGAAGAGGTATGTGAAAAGAGTTGATGGTTTTATGCCAGCTTCTGCAGGATGGTTGTTCACTCTCTTTTTGTGATGTGATAATTGATAGCTTTGCTGGCGATCTTGGCAAAGACGCTGAGGATTAAATAGCCCAAGAGATGGAACTTTCCTAGTCTCCTAAGTGAGAAACAGACATGTTGGCCAGGCAGCATGGAAGAGTCTGCAGTGCTCCTGCTGTACTGTACTGTACTAAGCAGAAATACTGCAAAAGGGTTTCCTCCATCTTTGAACGGCTTTTATTCAAACTAGCAGTATTTAGAGCTAAATTCTCATCTTTATCTGATTTGAACCTATTTTTCCCTTGTAGTCTGGAACAAGTCAGGTAATACAGTGACAAAAATATTTTCCACAACTTTACAGCCACCTACCCTAAGCATCTGCATCAGTGTAACTGGAATAGAAGGCTTTACACTTCCTTAAATGATTGCATAAAGGAAAGTGATGAGGTGTAGAAAGTGACTTTGGTGTAGAGTTGGTAACAAGTGGTAGAGGGCACTGATAAATTTGTCATATATAGGATCCAATTTTTTAATGAGAAATCTACAAAGGCAGTACCTCTCTCAGTCTGGTAGCTACCACTTAAAAAAAAAAAATCACTCTTTACTTTGAGCCTGCCAACTTTTGTTATTTCATCCATATGTTGTGACTACTGCAGTACATTTTTACTTTCTTTAGTGTTTTTCCTAAAACAATTCACTCCTGATAGACAAGTGGCTAAACTTGGAGAACAGAAGGGCTACATTTACAGATCCATAAATGGTAGTAATAATGAAATCTACAAATGGTAGTTTGTGCTGTGAAAACAGTAGCACTGAATACTGTAGGAAGCAGAGAGAGATCTAGGAATAACTAAGGATTTGTTGTATTTTTCCATTTTATCCTGCCTATGTGATAAAATAGAAATGTGGATCCTTAGAGAATCAATTAGTGTGCATAGAAATAAGGAGGAGGTAATTATATAGAGGGAGTTAAAGACAAAATGGTTGAAAAGTTAATGTGTTTATAAGAAAATGTTGAGTGGCTTCTGATTCTTGACCTAGATCACACAGTGATCACAAATTTGACTCGAATAAAATCACTTTTTTAATGCAAATTAAGTTCATATAATGGAGCTGCTTTTGACTCAGATTGACCTCCCAATACAATGCGTGGGATGTATACACACAAATTATGAGAACATAAGCTGCTTTTCTGAATATAGCTTGGCAAAGTGGCTGTTTTGTGCTTTTTCTTCTACAAGCATGGCTTTCCAGATTCAGAAAAAGAAATGGAGAGGATCTTCTCAGTTGTAAGGGTCCTTGCAAACTTCACATCACTAATCAAAGAGCATCTAAATCATTTTAGTCCTATGTGAATTTAGCATAACAAAGTAAAAATTCTGAGATTTCTGAGAAACAATAGCATTTATATATTTATATAAATATATATCAAGATATATAGATCAAGAAAAGGTTGGCTATTCTCTGCAAGGAGCTCTGCTGTGCCAATTGTGTTATCTAACTGAAGTAATCCTATCCATTTTTAATGTCAGATGAAAATCATGGTGAGGTTTAGGATATTTCTGCGTAGGCCATGGCTGGGGTGCAAGGCTTGTTTGGCACCCTTCCTTAGTGAGGCTTGTGGGAAAAGAAAATACCCTTTATTAAATTACCTGAGAAAGTCTGAAGATAAGAGAGCAGCTTTTAGACACACAAACTCTTCAAAAGGGTTGTTTTAAATGAATCTTCCCAGATCTGACTGAGAGCTGACCACCATGTTTTTTTCATTTCCACAGTAAATTCCCTTCTCCTAAACTTCCAATAGGCTAAATTTGTCTAGGGTATTTTTTGAATTTTTGATCCCATCCCATCAGCTTTACTGAAACACATTTGCTAGGAAAGTGTTCTGTATTGTATGAACATGAATCTGCAGAGGAAATAGAATCACACTGGTACCATTACTATTAATCTCCCTTAAGATGATTAGAAAGCAGGCAAAACATATGCTAAACTTGGAAAAGATGAACAATGCATATAGAGGTCTTTAACACCTTCCAATTGGAAATAAATTGTTTTGTTATTTACAGTTATTTTATTTGGTATTAAATTTACAAACATTTAACTTCTTTGACCATAATTTTAATATAACATTCTTGAAATACAAAAGTCTTCTACATAACTACAGTCAATATATTTGTCATTGAATGTTCTTCTTCTGTAGATAAAAAAAAATGAAAAGAAGAAAGAATATGATTATAAAGTAGTGATTAGAACAGAGTGAAGAAAAAAGTAATTTGTATTTCCCTCTGTTTTTCATTCTATTATAATTATTGAAGATTAAAAGATGAGAAAAATTTGGGTCAGCTGGTTTGTGGGTGGAATAGATCTGCTTCAATAGTGTCCTGTGAATGATGAAGTGTAAGTTATATCAGACATTTCATGACTATTTTATTAAACTCTGTAGAGGAGTGGGCCTTACAGTGACAAGGAAAGGTGGCACAAGAGTGTTTTCTCTTTGTGATGTGAACCAGCCCCTTGCCCACGCACACTGGGATAAACCTGCACTCGTGCAAAAGGCTGCTGCTTTCTGAAATGGTGCTTTCACTCTCTGAAGGGCCAAGCAAACCAAATGCTGCTCTCCTGAATCCCCAGTGAAGACTTCCTTGTCTTCTTTATCCCATTCCATTTTCCTTGATTGCTGGAGCTCTTCAGAAAGGAATCTGCCACTGGCAGAGCATGGATGTTTCTCTTCCCTGACAGAGTCTTTTGCAGCACCCCCTCAGACCCAGCTCTGGAGAAAGCTGCATGCTGTATTATTTTCATGCAGGTGTAGCCTCTTCCCAACTGACATATTTTTTTCTAAATAAACACTAGACCATTGTCTGCTAACAAAACCAGTAGCACTCTATAAAAACTAAAGGATAAAGCAAAGACATTAGGCATAATGCCTTCAGTGGCGCAAACTTGTTTGTGCTAGCACAGACTTAGTTAAATATTCACCAAATATATCTTAAGGTGTTTTGAATTTTTTTTTTGTTATAAAATATATGTTAGAAGATTAAAGCATGTACAGAACATTCCTCCCTCTCATTCATGTCAAAATGAAATTGATAATTGCCAGTTTTTAACCAGCTCAAAAGATGCTTTCACAGCCTTCCCTTTGCAGGAGATTACTTATTGTTGCCTTTGATGTTGACATTATTTAATAGAGATCTTTTTTTCTTTATGAATTGTTTCAACTTGCTCATGCTGTCTTCAATTTAATGAAGCTGTTGAGAAGAAAACTGTAAACAAATGAGATAGGATGGTTTAGGAAGAATGTGAATTGTATTCTTTAGCAAGAATTGTTTATGGGGATGGTTTTATAATATGTAAAACATATGGACCACCAGAAATCTAAATGTCAGGTCTTTGATTTATTATTTCATGTAATTTACATTTTATCCACTCTTTTTCCCTCTCTCTTCCATTTTAACATATCATATTTGTAGCAATAGAACTGAACAAGATATGCTCCTGTTACAGGACTGTAATTCATTGGAACACATCAAAAATGCTGAATGCAAGCTACCGAATGTCACAATTTTAAAGCTTACTAAGGATCTGGAGGTACTAAACTTGAAAGAGACAATAAAATTTATTTTGCTTTTCTAGTTATTTCCTTTTAGAAATGTATTGTTAGATCCATCCACAGTACAGATTTCCTGAGTCTGTTTTCAGTGCTTGTTTATACTTGCATTATATCTGTAAAAGCTGCTTTCTCACCTGATGGCCATCCAGAACCACCAGATATTTTTGCAAGAGAACCAGAACCAAATCAGTTTTCCATATTTTGTTTTGTACTGAAACAATAAATCCATTTTTCTGCACTTTAATTGTGAGTGTGCAAGCATGTAAAAATAAAGACTATATCCCTGTAAAGTGACTGCTTATTCACTAACTTTATTTAACCTACATATTTTGCATACTAGTAGAGGAAAACAGTACACAACCAGTACAAACTACAGCCATGTCAGATGAAGCCTATTTTAACAATGACAACACAAAATAGAGGAATTCAGATTAATAGGATTCATTTGCCTTTGAGAGCTTCACTTCTTGGGATTTTACTTGAATTTTAACACTCTTGGAAAATTAAATCGTGTTGCTTAGTTTGCTCTACACCTGTAGACATTTTGCTAATTGGCTTCATAAATTCAGATCAGGTGTTGACTAGTACAAAATAATTTGCTGCCCAACAGAAAAAAAAAGGCTGGTGTGGAATTGTCATCAGGGAAAACAGGAAAAGAAAAAAAAGTTGAGTAATCTTTGATCCTGCTTTCAGCAAACCTCTGCTGTACAAGTGAACGGGAGATCAAACGTGAACAGATTTTTGTGCTGTACTGTGCTATAGGAATCCAATACTCCAAGAATCCAATGTAAGTAAAAATATGAAATCTGCCAAGAACATCATAATTACTTAGAAATTATTACTGAGAAATATAAAAATGTGGTTTGCATATATTCCTGAAGTGATGGGCTTCAGCTGAAGGTGGCATTGAGCTGTTGTTAGTCAATTACATCTATTCAGGAGATTAGACTTTTGAGGGACGTGGTATACAAGTGGAGCATTGCCAATGTTGGATAATATTTTATTTTTCTGGGTGTGCATTTGTGAGATTTACCTCTTCCTGAGTATTTCCTAACCAGTGTGATTATTGGTCTCTTTAGAGCTGTGTTTTAACTTTTTATTATTAAATTATTCCTTTGTAGGAGACTTCTGAAAAAAAAAATGTTAAAATGGGCGTTATTGTTTTCCTGTATTATTTTCTAGCAGAAATTAATTCTTTCCTCATTTTTAACTGAACTTTTCCTGGAAAACAGCATTTTGTTGGTTTTAGGATACATATCTTCATACACATAATTTTATCTGCCTTAAGGTGGTCTGGATACATTGTATTTTGGTATAGCTAGTTAGGGTTACAGTGGGATGTTTCAGGTTTGATTCCTTTTGGTGATATCAAATGTAATAATTCAGGTCTGTGAATGTAGATATGTCACTGACAGGTGTTTGTTCCCATTTGGCATGAAGCTAGACTGATAAAAGTGTATGCACAGAGGAAGTGTGTCTATATGTTGAGGAAGAGGGGCTTTACACCTTTCTATTACATCAGAATCACTAGGGAATACAGTGTTTGTGTGTAGAGAAAGCCTTAAACAAAGAGCTTGAAGGCACACTGTGTCTTAAGTGAGTAGCTGATAAACGAGAAAGTGACTGAAAACAGTAGAAAGATGTTTTACCTGAAAGTGACTGAAAACAGTAGAAGGATGTTTTACCTGAAACTCGGGAGCAGATGAACCTGTAATGCTGCTTTTTGGTTTTATTTTTTGATTTTGATTTCATTTTGCTTGGGCTAGAGAAGGTTTGTTGGTTTAATAGCTGGCAAAAAGGTGATTTTGCTCCTCAGCACAGTTAGCTTGCTCACAAAGCTCTTAGTAAGGTCCTTCTGCATGTTTTGGAATAATACCTATGCCAGCAGCTTTTTTACAGCCTCCTGTGCGTGTTGTATGTTGTCTGTGTGTCCATGTGTGTCTGTCAGCTGGGGCCAGGGTGGAGAGGGGTAATTGCAATGAAATGGAACAAAGTCTAAATGCTTGGTTTAGGTGGCATCCACCCAATGACTGCTTCTACTCCTTTTCTTGCTCTCTCCATCCCACTCCTTCAATAAAAACTACATTTTCTATTAAAACCTTCTATTCATTTGAAGGAAATCTAAATATTGAAGCATCTGGATGTGAACTATTTAGGGACCTAGTGAGCTCCCTTCTTCCTTGTATAATTCTTCATCATTGTTACTCCACCCTACTTAGGCTACCCACCCAGGCTTAATTTTGTTCCTTTCACTTGTTCCATACTGCAAATATTCATTTTTTTATGCCTCCTGTGATTTCAAATCGTGCATTAAATATACTTTGCAGGGATTTAAAAGAAATAATTTACTCTGTCATTTTAATTTACAAGTTTATGGCAGTTTTGCTCTTTTTTTTCCTTCCACAGTGACCTATGCTGCTGTAACAGATATTTTTATATGTAAAGCTGGAATGCATAGTCTCTTTGATATAATGAAATTTGTTCATAAGATGCTATAGCAGATTGCTTAATGGTAGCAATCTTATTTTTAAGTCAAAGCAGCACTCTTGATTCCTTTTTTCTTTCTCTAGGTATTTACCTACCTCGTCCTTTCAGGCTATTGCTCTTCAATGTTGTTTTTCCAATATTATCTCTTTAATCTCTGTTCTCCCTCCTATGATAATTAGCTCCCTTCTGTGTGACTCAGCCCACTAGGCAGCAAAAGAGTATTAGTATTGGGTCAGTTAATAATAATTGTCACCTTTCCACATACTCAAGAAAGCAGGCCCGTGCAAGAGGTTCTGACCGATTTTGGGTAACAAGATAATGGAAAACTATCTTTTAGCAGGGATTAAAGAGTAATTTTTTGTTTTTGCATGATACCTTAGGTAATGTCAATTCATAAAAACCAGCTACACCTGGATTGAGAGCTCTACACACACTGTATTTGGAGTCTCTCATATGGTAGTAAGAGAATAACATTTGTAGAAGGCCCAGTTGCCTGTCGAGAAAGATAAAGCAGGCTACTACGTGCTTAATTCTCATTCCTGCAGCCTGTGCTGGCTAAAATGTGATCTCTGCTGCTCAGAACTGTCATGTTAGGCCATCGTCTGTCATATTGAAGTAAGAGAAAAGCAAAATATTTCTCATTCCAAACAATGGTGGCACTGTTTTGCAATATTTTTACAGTGGTTCAACGTGATAGAATCACTTTAGAATATGAACCATCCATTCGGTCCTGAATTGCTGCTGAATATAATCAGGCTCTCACAATGTCCTGCTTTGTTACGTGGGTCAGAGTAAGTCTTTTGGTGCTCTTTTGCAACTGTGCTTTGGTCTCTCTCAGTGTGAACTTTGGCATATGAAAATTTCTTTGTGGCTTTCAACGCTATAAAGTTGTTTTTTTCAGCACCAGTGACCAAGAGAAGAAGTAATTATATGCGGCTTGGACTTACTTCTATTCAGAAATAAACATATAATTAGGAGATAATTATAGCTATGAGATAATTTGATATAAGGGAGGTGTAAGTGTAGATTTTGGATAACTTTCTCTACATAAAAAAATCTTATTTACCTGTGGTTTTTTTCACATTTTAAGAACAGCTCTTTCAGTTCAGGGCTTGTGATAGGAGAAACTAATTAATTACAGAGATATCCTTCCTGATGATTCACAGCTTGCTAATTACTTGCTAAAGTTTCTGTGACAGGTCTGTGTATTCTGTCCTTGTTGCTGCAATGTCCAGACAACATTTTCCTGAGTTAGAAGCAGCTTTGTCAGTCCTCCCTATCATCAGAAAGCACAGGAAAAGTGCTTGAGTCTGGAGCCATAGGAATTGACATCCATATCAAAGATGGACATGCACCATTTTCTGGAGCTTTACAAGGAAGAGTCAGGCACACCTTCCTGAGAAACAAGGCCTTTGGGGCTGCCAGGAGAACGGGATAGCAGGTGTTTCTGTGTCATTGGCACTTGGTTCAGAGCTGAGTAATAGACAATATCTCGCTTTCTGAGTTGTTCTTACCCCTGGCAACTCCTGAAACAAAGGAACTGGGCAATCTAAGTCCTCTGCTGAAGAGATTTAGGCGCCTTGCTGTCAGCTGATTGAAATTTCTGTAAGAAGCTTAATCTGTGTGTTGCTGCTAGCTCTGCTGTAGCTGTCTGTGTCTGTCCTTCGAGGGCCACCCCTGTAAGCAAGTTCTTTCAAGCTATTTTCAGGAAATGGTTTTTAAGGAGCAGAAGGGAAGACAGACTTTTTGTGTCATCTCTTACTGTCAAAGCATTTCTGTAGCCGTTAGACCCTACGTTCACTACAGCTGTGCAGGCATTTGTGGTATGAAATCCTTCAGCTCTTAAATAGTTCAAAACACTGCTTAGAAAGAAAAGTCAGCGGCCTTAGAACACAAATGGTGTTCTATGTATAATTTAGTGTCTCTATTTTATTTCAGCCATGCTAAATCAAATGAAACCAATAATATTGATATAAGACAGTGCTGGAAATTTTTTACTAAACTGTGCACAGCTTTCAGGGAAATATGCTGGGAAAGCTGAAAGACTGGTTCAGAAAACCAAAGTTTACTACCAGCCAAAACCTGACTTTCCCAGTTATAGAGATCTCTTTATACTCTTGGCAAACCAGTAGAAAATAAGAACAGTAAGAAAGGCAAGGAGGGAGATCCTAACTCATTGTTGTGGCCATTGTGTTTTGGCTTTCACATGCTCACAGACACACCTCGGGTCTTGCCAGACTGGAGCCTATTTCAGCATAAGTAACTGTGGCTCTTAAGTTCTCTTGGACTGTGAAAATTCCATTTCTAAGAAGTAAAAGAACATATCCACCTGCAAAATGTTTTCCCTGGTGGATAATGTCTTGTGAGTTTTTATGTCAATGGCTTATTACAGCTCCTTGATGAACTTGGGAGGAATAATCCAACTTTTACCAATTTCATTTTGTCTGCACAAGGTTGTGGGGGTTTTTGGTGTGGGTTTTTTCTTTTTTTTTTTTTTTTCACAGCACTATTTTGTGTGTGTGTGTGCGTGCATGCCAGGATTTATGACTGAATAAACCAAATATAGAACAGACCACTTACATAATATTTAACATATGTTATAATGTCAGATGTGAGTTAATTTTAGAAAGAGTAATGGAGCGAACCAGACAAAATGGATCATCGCTTTTCCCTGAATGTGATTAAGCAAAGAGGAAGGATTCTATCCCACCCCACCCATGTATTCGGTATAAATTTCCTGCAAGTCCTTTAGCAGAGGAATATAAAACTGACTTCCAAGTGAATATAGACAGATGTTGGGTGGTCCTATTTTGCACACGATTATTCAACGCTCTGCTATAGGAATACACTGGTTCCCATCCAAGTAAAAAGCCTGAAAAATAGATTCTTCATCACATTGTCCAATCTAAAGGTAATGTATTCTCTTAAGGAAAAAAATTCAGATAAAAGATGCCTCAGTCATTAATGGACCATTAAAAAATTAGATTAAAACCCATTTGTTACTGAATTCTGAAGCAGTGTGGGTGTTGCACTGAAAACTATTAAGGCTCTTACTTTGCATGAGTAATATGTGTTATGGTAATGTCTTTAAATCTCTATTCAAGCTGAAGAAAATTTGTTTTGAAAATATGTAAAATTTATGTCTGTAAAGAAGTAACTAAGAGTCACACTCTGATCCATCCACTCCCTACATGTGTGAATGGTAACTCGTGTTAATAGATGCTCGACACTGTGCATTGTGTGTCTGGAGCTAAAATGCCAAGGCCTGCTGTTTGGCAGCTTAGACTGAACCTGAAACCCACTATTCTGTGCAAAACAGTGAGAAGAGAATATTTTTGATTGCTCCCTTTGGTTTGCAAAGAGCAAACTAAACTTGACAATATCTGATCAAAGATGGATGGAAAATAAAATACTATGAATGTGATCCTTCTGGACCCAGGGAATTTTGTAGTATTCTGTAGGCAGAAGTGAGAAGCCCAGAAAACTCTCCTTATATTCCACCTAATATTTTTCTTGTTTATGTGTTACCATTTTTTACTGGTCATTTCATGTTGCTTCTTCACCTCACACAAATTCTCACAATATCTGCTATTTCTTCACTTAAAATACTTGTAGACCTGTAATTAGTCCTGTAACTGTTTAAGACAAATAATCTTAGGTTTCATGTGCAAGTTTCAGTTCAATAAGACAGTCAATAGAGGCAGATGTAGGGAGGTTAAGAAAAAGATAAGACATAACTTCTGGTATGACATAACTTTAGTTTGAAAGTTCTATTGTAGCCAATTTTATTTAAGATATAACAGCATAATAGAAGTCTGTTGGAGCACTGCAAATATGTGAATATGCTTCAGGTAATACCAGAGTCCTTACTCAACCTGCTTAGGTTTTTGTTTTGATTGTTGCATGTTAATTTAGTGACAAAACTTCAACAATGATAAATGTATTTTAGATCCATATAGAAATCCAAAGGTTCTTTTTCACTTTAATTTCCTTCTTTTGAAAACAAAACTAAACAAAAACCCATAAGACTCCAGAGAATGTTGGGACTTCACTTATGAGAGATTAAGAGACAATTTCTTTCCTAAACCCTGACAGCTGAAAATTACCAGAAATTCTGGCCTTTCTACAGATAAACAGAAATTGTATTCTGAAAGACGTTACTAGAATTTCAGCTCGCTCTCTCCTGTTCATGTTTTACTGGCAGTACTGTACAAGCTGAGTTTCTTTGTAAACAGTACTCCTCAAGAAAAGTGTGCACCTGGTTGAAGAGTTCCAATTTGTTCTCCATTCTCACATCCTACAGCACTTTTAGGAGAGCACTTCTTGACCACACATTACAGGAAATGAAGCCCCTCCTTTTGGTAAAGCTGTTCTAACCTAAGCTTGGTGGCAGGATGTCACACATCCATCCTCTGGGCAGGTTTCACACAAAGTGTCAAATGAAAGCCAGTGCTACCAACTGTAAGAAAACAACATTTTTCTCCCCCAGTGAAGCTGGGTTCTGTGGATGCTGAACTCCTGGAATGTTTGTGGCCAGCATCCATCATGACCTAACTCTGTGGTGGGCCAAGTCCTGCTGAGTGGCTGTAGAACCCTGATGGAAATGCTGGCTCACTGTAGGATAATTGATTTTGGTTAAATGAGGTTGCAGACTACAAGCTTAATTTTAGGTTATCCTGATGGTAAAATTATATGCCATAAACCAGAGGGAGAAGTCTTGTTTGACCTTTCATAATAAAGGATTGGGGAGTGACAGAAGATGTGCAGGGGGGTATGTATTAGCTTGAAAACCCAATTGGAAGGAATTTTGTATTCTAAATTCTGTCATATTCCACACTGCAAATAACAAAACAATAAAATGAAATTTAAAACCTCCCAGTATTTTAGGGTAAATTTAGGCTATCGTGTCACCTGGGCAGAGATCTGAGAAAGTAGTTAGTATTATTGCATTCCAGGTTCTGCTTTGATTAGTGAATTTGTTACATTCAAAATCTCTTCTTCCTGTTATCCTGTATTTAGTACTAGCTGACCTGGGGATTAAAGATCAAGCTTTGCATGCAGAGGTAGCTCTTTCTTAATCATATTAAAACTCTGACCACTTCACACTATTAAGGCAAAAGTTATCAAAGCCTTGCCATAGTTGTATCCAGATTCATTGATAATAGCTGAAGAAAAATTAGGCATAGAGTCCATTGTCAATTCTCACTACAGTATTCATGCAAATTTTGAAGGTAAAATTCTCCTTTGAATGTGTTTATGGAATGGCTTTTAAAGTCTGAATAGAGTCAGAGCTTCCTGACTGGCTGTCAGTGATGCCATGGCCATGTCAATAATGTCCTTTAAGTGCAGGACTCTGACTCTCTCTCCCTTTTGATTTAAAAATTCCATTTCATAATAGCAAAAAGACACTTAAAGGAAAGTCTTCAGCTTCTTGCCTTATCACACTACCCAAGGCATATAATAATCCTCAGAAAATGCACTACCTGTCATGTCGTACTGCTTAAATATAGGTCAGGAAATCTGCCATACCAGACAGGATGGTGTAAGTGCTACACTGGAAAGGCCTCTGAGGGCAGGGAAAAGACTAACTAAATCCTCAACTTCCATGACAGCAGAATCCAGAACAGCTCCAGTTAGACTTCACAAACATGGATGCAGGGAAAGAATGATCTCTCTTCCCTCAATATTGATCAAGCCACACAAATGGCATTAACCCTGGGAGAGGCCTATATGGCAGCAAAGCAGATGCTCTGGATCAGACTCTTAGATAAGTGGAAATGATCGTAGTTTATGCACAAGGCTGCAGAGAGCTTTTATTGGGAACATATTCTTGCAAATACCAGAACAGAAGAGAAGTGCTTGGGCCAAATTTACCTGTGGTGAACTATCGCTAATAGCCTCAGCCCTACCTTTTTGATTTGTCAGTTATGATTTTAACAGGCTACTTAATTAAAAAAAAAAAAAAAAAAAGGAGTTTTTAAATAAATAGCTAAATCAAGGGAGAAGTGGACAGCCTTTCATTTTCTTTTAAGGGGCCATATTGCTTATTTCAAGCAAAGCTGGTAGCATTCCAATGTTCTTTTGATAAGCATATTAACCAAGACCAAAGACCATGGGAACAAAAAGAAAATGGCATTGTGGGTTATGCAAGTAAGCAGTTTTGTTTTCATTTCTGTGCAAGATGAGTGGTGTTGCAGGATGATACAGAGCAGAACTCATTGTTAATGCATTTTTGCTAGGAAGTTCTCAGAAGACAAGGGGTCTCTGGAAACTGAGCTTTCAGACAAGGTCAAGGGTAACAAAACGCTTCTGGACACTATTCTTCAGGCTAGCAGTCTAGTCTGTATTTTTCTCATACACTGGCTGGAAGCATTAAAAATAACAGTTTAATTATCTCAGTTGAAATTTACTGCAACATGAGAGGAATACTGTCAACTTTGTTAAAAGAACTTGCAGGTACTCTCTCTGCCTTTTAGCCTGTGTGGCATTTTTTGCTGATTTATGGTAATTTTTCTAGTGAAGAAAAGGTTCTCTCATTGTTACTTTTTGAGAGCTCTACCAAAAGATGAGAAATGGAGAGCACACTTGTGCAGTGCTACACAGAGAGTATCTGGTGAAATTAATTTAAACCAAACAGCTGTCAAATGCACAAAGTAAACAAAATACATACACTGTGGTTTCCCACGAAAACCTTTAATTTATATTTACAAAAATGCTGCTTAGGATAACAGATAAAACAGTCTATTATATATCTATGTACAGATTGTTCTAAGTTGATCATATTCCTTTAATTAAGGCATTTATGAGCTAGGCCACTTTCATCATAACAAATCTTCCATCCTTTTCTTAGTCAGAATCTTTTAAAAGACAGGACAGCCTAAGAAAAATGGAAGCTATTAAGATTAACATATTCATATTTAACAAAAGGGTCTTTTTGCATAAGCAATAAATCTCCTAGAATATATCACATGTTATTTCCTGCAAATGGTCCTATGAAGTAGACTTTTTCTTTTTGTTCCTCCTTTAATATGACTTCATTCAGCTACATCTGGGAAGTCCTGCTCACTGTTCCCTTATCAGTGAGCTGACTTTTTAATTTAAAGGCAAAACTCCTGTCTTTTAGGTATGAAGAAGAATATCTACAACATAATTAGTGTTCTCTTTCTGATTATAGAACAATGGATTTATGGTGTAAAAGATATAGGATTAATTACTATAAATTAAATTAGAAATGGATTCTTTGTTGTACGTTTTTAACCTTTCTGTTGTGTTCTCAGTAAATGGATGTTTTGGTTCAAACTTTTAATGTAAAAATTTCTCGTATCTTAAACATGGAAATAAAATCAACCCCTCCCTCTGGAATATGTAATAATTACCCCTCTTTGTACATGGGCATTTTTGTTTTGCCAGTGCATGCCAATAAGTAGTGTTCTCCTGATGGATAATTTTGTCCACAGTTGTTCTTCAAAGTTGCTCCCAGTCACCTTTAATTAAAAGAAAACTTTCTACAGCAATGATGCTCTCTTGCAAAGTGACTTCTATTTTTTTCAAGTAAAACTGCAGCCAGTAGTCTAAGAGTTGGTGGTTCTGACAGTTTAGAAATCTTTATTCCACTTTTTATTGACCCTCTGAGGAAAAGAGAAACAAACACGAAAGGGGAGTGCACACTTAAGGTTAACCTCATCTGAACCTTTAGCTGTGAATACTTATGGATCATTCTTATATGACAATTTCACACAGAAGCTGCAGAGAAGAATGAAACAGATTTATATCAATCTCTAATATAACAGTTTTGTAAGTCTACCACAGTCAGCTTCATCAAAGGTGCATAAATGCTTTATTTTCACTGCCTTGAAGATTCATTGTATATTAAAACAGTCTTCCAACAGCATGACGCTTCCAATTTTTCAGGCCACAATACACTTTTTTAGGCACCCTCTGCAGAGACCCCCACTTAAATCACCATTAATTGTCCATTATAATTCAAATCATAATCAGGGTAATTTATACAGTTGCAACTGTGTTTTGGTTGGGCTGAGACACTGTTCCTGGGAATGATCTTGATAACAATGTCACAAAGGTTCCTCTTTGAATCACTAGAATGCAGTACAATTCTATCCTTATTCTCCACACAACCCTCCTTTACTTTTCACCTTCTGATGTAAACCCAAAGGGACATGTTTTAGAACACTTGGGTCTGAGAGGGTCCTCTCTCATCTGTTGCTCACAAAAATTTTTGTACATATGGAAAACCAGCTTCCTCAAGAACTGGTTACAGATGAGTACGTGGAATAAGAGAGGTGGTGCTGGTAACATTTAAGAGTGCAAGCAGTGCCTTTTTACCTCTTCTGTCAGAAACTTGTAGTGCTGGTTGAATCGTTACCTCCTCCTGTTCTAGTGGACTCTCCAAAAGAGTTCCTAATGTTCTTTATGTGGTTCATCTCATGCCATCCCTTTTTGTTGTCTGAGGTTGGCCGAAGGTATTCTTTCCTTCCCTCTTTGAAAGAGCTGCAGGAGATGGAAAAGCCTGGCCTTTGTATCTTCTGTGGACAGACTGTGGGGCAGTATTTGCTTGCTAAAGAAGGTGTCATGTTTTGTTTGGGGGTGTGGCAATGCCTGCTCTCAGGATTGTGCTTCCTCAGACATAGTCTGCTATTATCATCCTGTTTCTTCGGGCTCACTTTATATGAAATTGCAGAGGGCATGTTGTCTGTGTCAGTCTTATAAGTAAAAGTCCATTGGGGATTGAGGATACTACAGTGAAGACTTGCTTCCCATTTTCTGTCTCTTGCAGGAAGCCAGAGTGCATAACTTATGAGCTAAAAAAAAAAAAAATCTGGGGAAAAAAGAAAGAGGGAGAGGGTTGTTTTTTCAGGTTCTATGAAATGTTCACAGCACAGCTCCATGAGTTGTCAACACAATGAGACTGACAGCAAACTTTGCCAAGAGGCAGGAAAAAAGCCTCGAGGTTTTAAACCAGCACTGCTACTGAAATCCCTGTCATCAAACCATGATGTAAATTTTATTGTGTTCTTCAGAGGGAAGGCCACACTACTGTTAACCTCTGTATAGATTGAACTTTGCATGAATCCTCCTTCTACTGAAATACCTATGAATACCTATGAAATCCAGTTCTGAATATTTCTTTTATCTGTGTCTTCTCTTGTTCACAAAGACAGCAGCTCTTTTTTCAAAATGCCAGCCTTCATTTTCGCTCAAGAAAGCTACTCATATATGAATCTCACTCATTCAGAAATGGTGTGGTTATGGGCACTGTCTCAAGAAGTTTCCCCTGCTAAAAAATTCAGGAAGTCAAGCAGTAAAAGTTAACACAGCATATGAATTTTGGTTAGCAGCAATACACCCCTAACTTTTCTTCCTTTAAACTGCCAACAGTTTAAAAAAAGACGTTTGCATGTAATAATTAGCATTTTTGTTTTCAATTACCACTGAAAAGGATTCAGGCAAGAAATTATGGGTAGATCTGACCAAAGGATGAAAATCTAATTTTGTGGCAACATCTGAAGTTTCAGCACATATGTTCTTTGATGGAGTGAAAATAAATCTCCTGAACACTTTTTGAAAAAAATTTAATTGAGTTAAGGTAGAAAGGTGCTTGAGTAGGTTGAGGAGTCTGAGGACCCCTTTCCTTACTTGCCACATGAAAATTTCTTGTCAAACCAGCAGCATCCCTGCATTCTAGATTTGATACAACAGCCTGTTCAAAATCTACACTTTCTCCAAAACTGGAAATGTTTTTATTACTTTTAATACTAAGACACCATGAGTAATTCTTCTAATTCAGGCTATAATTTATTGTAGTTTTCATTGCAGCTAAATTGCATAAAGTTTTGGTTTTGTTCCCACAACAGTTTTCACATCACATTCTCGTCTGAGGACATCATATGTGTTTAGCACATATACATAGCAACATGCACATATTCCACACAAAGTGTCTCTGGTTCCAAGACCTGATATAGGACAGAACATCTGCAATAGCATCGTTGTTGCTATTTCTACATGTCATATTTATTCTAAGTAGAGAAATACAGATTGAAGGACTCTCTGAATTAAGGGGTTTTTTTCTGGATTTTTCCTTGTAAAAAATAGGAATGATAGTGCTCTTCATAAATTGTGGAACAGACTACATTGCTTCATGAAAATTTATTGTTTTTGACATGATGGCTGGTAACATTTCACTTGTGAATGGAAGTTGGTCTGCATAAACAGCCATGAATCAAGTGGAAAATGAAAGAAAAAGGATCCAATAGTTCGAATGTGACTACTGTCTTTTGGTACTTAGGGTGATGAATGTTAGAGGTACATGATTGTCATAAAAGAATTTGCCAGAGATTTCTGAAAAGTGTGTTTCTTTAAATCTAGCTAAAGAAAGCAGAGTAGTTTTAGAAAAACCAAATTATGGTGTGTAAATATATTGCTCCAGCTATTGGCATGCAGTCTGGTTTTCAGATATTGACTGGAGACAGCTTTCAGTATATGCACAAACAATGGAGAAGTGGAGCTGGCGGAGTGTTCTGAAGCCGTCCTGTCTCTTGATATTAAGAATATTATGGTTGATCTTTTACTAAGAGAAATTACTTTGGACATGGAGAATAACTTGTGGAAACTTAAGTTATAGTGACATTTTCTTATTGAGACCTATTAGGCCTATTCTTTTTGTCTGGAGTCCAGGACAATTGCATCCATTCTGATATGCCTGTTTCTTGTGATTGTTCTTTTCGGAAGGTAAAATTATTTGCCAAGTAAAATGATATGCTTCTTCCAGGAATACTTGTGGTATCCTCTGCTACCAAATAGCTACTGATGTCCACCCTTGAGGACAGCTTGGAGTCTGTGAAGAGCTTCTGGCTCACAGAACCCATAAATAGCCTTTGTTATACTGACTCAGTGGAAGGTGACATACAATTTTAAAGTTCCACTTCCTTTCAATTAGCAGCTGATTACATTTGGTGAGTTACAACATTGTTTCCCCCGTGCCAATTTTCAGTCAACAGAGTCTATGAGTTGTTAAACACTCCCATGCACAGAAACAATAGGAAGTGATTAAGTGGGGCCAATCTGGTCATGGTCATTACAAAGGAACCTGCCTTATCATTAGAAAGTAAGAAAAATAAATACCTTAGTATCAACCAGGCTAGATAGAAAATTCACTGCAACAACTGCACGTAGCAGTAGTCGTTTTCCTAAAAAGACGTCTATCTTGAAGGCTGACAAAAAATCTAATGGACAAGTCTGGTATTGGTAAAAGGTATTTTCTGTCTCTTTTTTCCATCAGTAAAATTAATTCCATCTGTAAATATAAGTATTTCATGTATGTATGTTTCATTGTAAAAATATTGGAGTGGGACTATGATATTTAAAGGACTTGAATTTGTGTCTGAAGGGGTCTTTGCCCTGGTAGTATAGATCTACCTTTGCAATAAGTATAACCAGTAAGAATTTCTGTTCCATCATGAGATCATTTCAGTGACATGTTGTGCAGGCAAATGAGTTTTGCTGTGAGGAGGTCATTATTATCACCTAACTAAAGCTTTTTATGTCTTGATAAGGAGGATTTCCCTGTAGTGGAGGCACAGGCCAGGGGTTAAGGAAATTTAGCTTCAGATTTCCTGTCTCAGAACATTATATTGCTTGGTGATGATCCCTCCTTAGATTTTTGGCTTTTGAGATTGCAAGATCAGTGGTGCTTTATTTCGCTGAATGTCATTGTGGGGAAGTCTGGGGTCAGACCTCATATACAGAAGAAATATAGGCATCAAGAAGGAAAGAGTAATGCAATATTTTTGTCCCTTTGTCACTCAGAGAAATAAAAGGTAGGACAGTTGTATTTTTAGATTGAAAAAGAATTGCTTTTAGGCGTCCTGGGGTTATGATGTTGCTTATGTTGCAATAATATGGGTTCTTTTTAAAACTAATTTCTCAGATTTGAAGTTACCTAGTTTTCCAATCAATAAGCAAAGAATGAGATGGAAAGGAGGCAGTTTTACAGTTCAAATTCCTCTTGAGTCATAGTCTTTGGCTTAGGGAAAGCAAAGGGCCATATTTCGCATTTAAAAGATGAAATGTGTGATGGAAAACAGAGTATCATGGCGAGGAGTCTGTCACAGGGAGGTGATCAATGTGACATAATTTCCATCCTAGTCCACACTGTGAAAAGTGTCTGTGCTCAGCAGCATGAGGCTGGACTGGGGTGGTTATGGCTAGAACGCCACTGCTGTGTTTTGGAACAGTCCCTCCCTTTTATCATCCGGTAAAAATCCATGCAGTGACCTTGTTGTTTCACAGTCTCCTCAACGTGTTCAGTTTCATTTGCAGCCACCATACTTTACAGAGGAATTGTCCTCCAGCCATAATTTTACTGCTCTTAATAACGTGTTCCTCGGGAAAGATGAACAGCTATTAAAAAAAATCTTGGCTCAGGATGATTAGATTAGATTTCATCTCTTCTGACTCTTTTGTTTAAATTTTGAGAATTATTTGCTTTAATTCCACATCTGGGGAAAATTCTATGGTTTATTTATAAAAATTTCAGATGAAACAATCAGTGTGATTCTTTCTGGCTTTTGGAGTCTAGAGGTGTACAGTGGCTGACTGGATTTTACCGTAAATGATTCCTTTTTTAGGTTCTCTTCTAACGTAAATCGCAATAACCAGGATGATTCCACTTCAAGAAACATACTCTAAGTGCCCATCTTAAGATTGCTAGGCAGATAGTAGTGGTAGAAGAGAAAATTAAGGAAAATTTGCTTTTCCAACAACCAAGAAACTCATTGTACAAAATTCTGTGTTTCTCCTGAACCAGAAAAATCCTTGTATGTTCTCATGACAAATTTAAGTCCAGCTACAGTTGGAGATTTGTGTTCTTCCTTAGTATCCATTTCCACTTAACCTAGTGCTTGCATAGGATCTCAAACCCGTCAGAATGCGTGTTTAAAAGTTAACTGTGCTGATTAGGTGGGACTGAAAATATGCTTAAAATTAAGCACGTGCTTAATTATCTGTGACCTAACGTTTTGCATGAGACTTCTGTATGAGCTTTATTTCAAAGTCTAAACTCCAAAGGTCTGCTTTTGAGGGGTTTTAAATGAAAGTTTAACATCAGGCAATTCTTCCATCTGCTATTACGTTTCTAAGAACTCAGACATGGAATAAATGGTATGAAAAAGTCACTTGCTGTTAGCGTATTTCATGGAAATTATAGATAAGAAATGTCTGCCCAGCCATCAACTCCATGCTTCTACTAGCACATACTTGCCCTTGGTTTGCGTACATATTCTTTCTCATAGAATGCAAGTTAAATAACAGGTACTTTTTCTTTTTTTTTTAAAGAGCAGCCTAACACATCTAATTTCTGCAATTTCTACCTATGGTTTTCCTCTTAAAGGTAATTTGTTTCCTTTCAAGTAATTACAAATTGTACATTTCCAGTCACATTATGCCAACATCAAGACTGATAACTAACTAGTTTGATTCCACTCTTATCAACATTTTATGAAAATTAGAAGTGAAAACATCACACTGGGACCTTTAGAGTTGCTTTAAGTTGTTTTGAATAAATAGCAGGGTCTCTTATAGCTCTAATGATTAGAACAGCTAAAAAGATTCCACTACAAGTTGTAATGCACCTCTCTTTATAAGAACCCTGGAAACCTGTTCATCCTGTTTATTTTACTTCTACTGTGTAGTGGCATTCTTAGAGATGCATGATTGCTATCTTAGGTTCTTGCATAGCTTAAGCTTTACTGAGTTGGAATAACATTTCTCTAGCTAGTCTTTTAAAGCAATCCCATTTGGGCAGAAACTTTTCAGTTGCATTTGGCAAATATTGTCTAGTCACAGTCATCATTTAGTAAAATAATTTTTATTGTCTTATTGTCTTTGTTTTCTTCATGTGAATTGAATACTTAATATTAAAATGGGAACGTTTTACAGCTTGGTTTTGTTGTTGTATTGGGGGTTTTTTGTTTGGTTAGTTTTTTTTTTTAAGAAAACAAAGATCTATGGTATCTCTTCATCAGAAACCCATAGATTAGTTTGACCAAAATTTTATATTGTATGACGATTCTTAGGTCCCTCTTTTCAAAAGCAAATTCTAAGATCATTTCTGAAGCAACCAAAACTTCAAATTAAATTTTTCTGCTTGAGAGAAGGAGAAGGTGGAGGAAGCAGTGGTAAATGTCTAAATTATGTTTTGAAATTCAAAAAAAGACAAAAAGCCAAGACCCTGACAGAAACTTGTATCTTTCACTCAGATTCATTCTAGGTGTCCTTTAGAACATCTCTCTTCTACAGTCTTAAAAGCACAGTCCAAAATGCTAGTTTTGAATATTTGTCTCACGATATCCATCTGCCCTTTTGCCAGATATTAGGTCAATAAATTCCCCAAAGAAACCCGATATACACTAGCAGTTCTATGATTTCCAGAGATCTAAACCATACAATTCCCTATTATAAGTGTGATAAGCTTTTCCTATACGTCTCTTCTAAGACTGTCTCAAAGCACTTTCTAAACTGCAAAGAAATAAGTGCAACTGCTGTCTTCAGCAAGACAAGGATTTTTTATTTTTTTTCTCTTGGAATATAAACCCAGAAATCTAGCACCCATTTTCAAGCCCTTCTAGGAACTTCAGTGGACCTCAGGAAAATTGTCCAGTAATTCAAGATAATTGACTGTTTGGAACAGAAAAAAAAGGTGTGTTTGATTCTCATGTTTGTTCCTGAAAACAGTGCCAGGCTTTCCTCCAGTGTCAGGCTTTTTTGCTTGGGTAGCCACTAAATAGCTTTTTTTATATTTCTTTGGTGTCATGCTGGCTTTGTATATATGTACACAAATAAGGCATGTGAAAGATGCAAACATAGAAAGAAGATAATTAGAATTAACAGATGAAGAGTGAGGCTGAGAGAGATGCACAAATGTAGTGTCTTTGCCAATAAATCACCAATGGGAATGATTAAACAAGAAAATATACTATATACCTATTTTTCAGTTCTCTGATAAGCAATATGGTGGGAATAATTCTTTGGCTCTCGAGTTACATTCCATGTTAGTGGGTTAGTAATGGGTCACACATGACTGATTTAACAGAATAAAGGCTAAGATTAGATTACTCTTTTTAATAAAGTGAGCATACTTCAGATGAAAATGTTTTGTCTATTCATCAAAATTATGCATGTGGTGCCAGGCGTCCTCTTCTTTTAAATGCACCTCATTGAAAATACAGCAAGTTAAACACAAGCCATCTAAGCATGTGGAAGCATATTGTAGCTACTGTGGTTTTTTTATATGTCATGAGGGAAGCAGCAGTGCTGCATATGAAGCTGTCTTCTAAATACCAGTTTCAAATACCAAACTAGTGCCTGCAATATATTCCTATGGATAGCAAAAAATGGAATGCACTATTTATATATATATACACACACACACACACACATATATATACACACATACAAATAGCCAGTAGAGAGGGAGAAAAAAAATTTTCCAGGCATAATAGATGAGGTTAAGACATCAAGTTGGTTGTCATAAGATCTGATTTCTGATTTTCTGTGTGAGTTTTTGTTTGCTTGTGTTTTCTTAATCCATCAAATTACTTTTGTCCAGCTGGTTATTGTACCTAAAGATTCTCATGCAGTTGCCAATTGCATTTCATTATCCATACAAAAGGTTGATAATTCCTCAGGAATTCTAACTGCTATGATAACGTGTGAATTTTGAGTTTCTCAGATGCTGGGGAAAGCATAAAATTGAAAATTGGGAATGGCAGCTTGTCTGTGAGGCAATGTATGTATTTTGCCATTTAACACCCAATTCATGTTTGCACTCAGAATTACAGAGGACTTGAGGCTGGAAGAGACATCTGAAGGTCATCTTGCCCAATCCCCTGCTCCAACCATATCCAGACAACTTTTGCATAGCCCCAAGGATGGAGACTCCACAACCTCTCTGGCAGCCTGTGCTAACGTTCATTCACCTTCACGTAGAGAAACTAAACCTATTTCCTAGTGCCCATTTGCAAAGTGAAATCTAAAAGCGTTGTTTGAAATCTATGGGTAAGGAAGTTTTGAACATACTACCAGTGGGAAACCATATTTAGTTCTTGTATTGCTCTCTTGAGATAGTGAGTTACTGAGGGTTTCCTTTCTGTGACCTGTTGTATATAATGTGCTGTTTGCTGCTTCCCATGAGGTCTAGGGGGAAGAAGAAACAAACCTTACTCCTTGACGCACTTGGATCAAGACTAATGGTTTGAGCCTCTGTCTACCTGTTTAAAGGTCACAGTGGGCCATGCAGGTAGCACCCTTGAGGGTACAGATGAGGAGATGATGAGGCCCCAGCAACAGCTGGAATTAGTCTGGAAGGAGGGAAAGTTGACAGTAACCTTCAAAACAGGTTGGAACAATCGGTGAAAGAGCGATGACCTGCTCTGTATGACATATTGCTGGGTAATGCTGCCAGATGAGTTAATAAAGCCATTGCCTAATTAAACCACATCCTTTGCATCATGTCTTCCTGCACAGTCAAGCTGTGTGCTTTCTGGCTTGTATGGTATCATCAATAATACAGAGCCGACATCTAGATCATCTGGTGGTGGTGCAGGAGTTAAAATAGAATACAGCTCACTTCCTCTTAGCTGTATTTGGCTGTACAGAACTAACAGGAGTAAAAAATGGTGACAATTTATTTTTATCACTTAAGTGAGTACATTTGGACTGACTACATATGGAGAACAGACCTACTGAATAAGACTTTTGCCTAGTAACTTTTTCTGACTGTAGCCACATTTAATAATTGTGGTTGAAATGCTGGCTTTACATTTAAAAAAATGTTGACAGAGTATCTTTCACAAATAGGAACATGCTCACATGATTCTAAACATATGCTATAGTCCTTTCCCACATCTACATCTGTTTCTTTAATTGATATTGTATTTTAATTATTTTAGCTTATAAATACACACTAGGGCTGATAAACACGTTTTCTATCAGATGTTTTTGGAAAGAAAACTGTCGCCATAGTTTCTTTTCTTCATAAAATATTTGTTTCCTACGGTGTTTCTTTAAGCCTTCAAAACTTTGTAACAGAGTTGTTTCTATTAACTTCTGCTGGATAAAAATAGGGAAAGGTGCAGAGTGGTCAAATCTTAAACAGTGAGATAAACCTCAGAGTATAACAGAAAGCTCATAATAGGAGAGTATGTTCTACCGAATGCAGCGCATTCATTTTTGCTCAGAAAGAGGGAAATTCTGGTATTATGAAGTAGTTAAGTCACAAGTTAATTTCAGTGAATTGCAGAAGGAGCACAGCAGCCTTGACACGACACATGCCAGTGTTCTAGCACTTCTTTATCTCAAGACATACTCGACACAATCTGCAATTAGAAAAAGCAATCACTAATACATGCTAGAGTAACCCCTGCCAGAACTGACAGGTGAGTGTCTCTATCTGAAGATCTCTATTTCATAAGGTTATTTGTTTGCATAGTACGCAGTTCCTTTCCTTTCCCAATTAAACTCATGGTAGATGGTTGAGAGCTGAGTTTTTCAAACAGAGGGAAAGGATTAGCTATTATACCAAATATGGGTCAGAATTGTAAGCGATGTTCCACCCAGTCTGGTGCTGATATTCCCAAAGGATTCTTTCAGTGTTGGCCTTATCAGTCAACTCTTCACTTTTATTTACTTTAGCAGTTGCTTTAAAAATTCATTCCAACATCTGACTAAAATCAAGAAAGGGAAGTAAATGTATCTGCTCTATCTCATTAGTTAACAGAGACATACAAAGGTTTGATTTTGGTTTATGTCAGACAATATTCTGTAATTAAGCACAGACCATCATCAATTCTCTACCAGAGTGACCTGGGAGGTTGAAATAGGTTTGGTATTTAATGAAACATAATTCAGATAAGATGAACATTTTGGACCTAATTTTTTTCAGGTGTCTCCACCAGAATCAGTGGATTCTCACAGCAGCAGCAAATGTCCCTATTTTTATGCAGATGCCTTTTATATTTTAATTTAAAAAGCTGCTGCTTCTTTATCCTCAGTTGTTGTTTTAACATTAATACTGAAAGCCATCGAAATTTTTGTTTTAACTTGTTTAATGACTGATTACTGATGGCATCCTAAAGGAAACAAAATACCCTGACTTTGACCAAAGTCACAAATATGTGTTGAGAATAGCAGCTCGCTCGTATTCCCACACTGGGTGAGAAAGGCTGGCATATCATGATGGAAACACATGAATAAAGAAACAACCTATGTTATAAATTATATCCCATGGATTAAGAAACACAACTAATGGTATAAATTATAACTATGGAATCTAAATGGGGAATGTCAAATAAAATGTACTTTTTAAGGCCCCAAGTCGGGCTTACAGCCGATCTCTGTTCCCTTGGGAATCACAGACTTCATCTTTGCTGAAAATAGGTGACTCCAGGCACTCTTGGTGAATTGATCCAATCTTGCTCCTTCCTTTTACAGTGAATGCAGTGATGCTGATGTTGCCCTCCTTTTTTACAGCAGTGCGTAATGTTTAGAATACTTGCTCAGAAAATGGGCAACAATTCTCTTTTCCAACAGAAACTCTTTGAGACTTCATCTCCTACTTCTTGTGCCAGGGCAGTTTGTGGATGGCAGCATTTTCCTTTCCTTTTGGACAAGAACCACTTTGCAGGAATTAACTCCTAATTCAGTGGGAAAGAGAGGCAGGGCAGAAAGGCATCATCGTTCAGAGATTAATGCAACTGGTGAGAGAAAGGTGACTGCAATTCCAGTCCTCTGTCTGTAAATTACTTCTGTAATTTATGTTGAATAGTTACCCTGTTAAAAAACCCCAAAACTAAACAACAACAATAACAAAACCCACAACACAAACACACAGTAGAATTACTATGAATTAGGAAACTAACCCAACCATCTCTTTATCTACAGGAGGAATCTAATTTCTGAATATAAGTATCGGTCTCTGAGTTTGATACTGAAATCTTAGAAAACAGGGAAAGTTAGGAAAAAGTGTCCTATGCACTTCTATTTTATATTGGATAGCTCCAAACATTCTATTCTTATCTTTCTACTTCTTATCTCTATGTGCCTAATTTTCACTGGGCATTTAATGGAATAACTAGATCCTGAAAGGAGTTTTTGAATGTCCAGCCCATTAGGTCCTTAACTGCATCTAGAGACTGTAGATAGTTTGGACTCTAAATGACATAAAAACATACTTTGTGACTACATATTTAAGCAGGCACTGTTTGATACAGTGGGAGTAATGACCTAGCTCTAGGCTATCATTTCTAGCTCATTTACAGGTTAGAGTCTTGTTGAGGCAGATTTTAGCAAGGCCTAATATGTCTCATAGAGTAGCACTGCAGATATTGCCCAGACCACTGAAGTGCTTTTGGAAGTTTTGGTCATTGTATGAAAATGGCTTTGGCTCACCTGCCAGTATAATTTCTTGTTGCACGACTGTGTTTAGGGGCACGATGGCAGCATCCTCTGAACACGTTGCTGCTAACACAACTGGATTAATAGTTATGGGACAGCAGCAAATCTTTGGACCCTGTGCGAATTCAACTTAATTGAGCTGAATTGATAACAGAGTACTTCTACAGGCACCCTCAAAGCACATTGGAAAGGAAAGAGTGAACTTTGCTTGGCTGGACTATGGAGCAAAATTTTGTATTAATACATCAGCAGGGAGTTCTGAATGTTGGGTTCTCACTTGGATCTTTTCATGTAGAGAGCCTCCCTGCCATACAACAGTGGAAATGCAGCAGCCTACACTTCTGAGAGGGATTACTTGGATTAAGATTTCATTACATTTCCTTTTCTTAATATGAAATACGACAGGAACTTCTTGATACAAGTACACTATCTCGGCTTTGTCTCACTTCATAGTATGTCTGCTGGTAATCTGCATTTCTTATTGTCACTAAAGTGTTTAAGCATCAATTTCTTAGGCTATCTATACATTTAAGTTTCCCTTAAATTTTGTGTAATGCCAGGAATGACAGCAGGAAGTTGTGACAAACACTAGGTATTCCGTTCTGTGGAATAGCCAGGGAATCAGAGGTAGCTAGGTTGTCACCTCTTCAGCACAGATGTAGGCATTCTCATGAAACAGTAAGGTGCTTTTCCAGATGCGTGTGTGAGCTTTTCTTTGGGCTGATAAACTATCTCAGGTGGACAAAGCTCCCTTATGAAGCGTTAAGCAGTGCCTCCCTGACAAAGCAACAGCACAGTCAGGTTAAGGGTCACATAAATCAGATTCTATCACTGAAATAAGGCTATCTCTGACAGAATGCAGGTGGGATTAGATATCTTTTGAATTGCAGACATCAATTAATTTCAAGCAGTTGACTTAAAAAGATGGATTTATTTTAAAACCATATTGTGGTGATATTTTTTCATAAATAAATGAAAGTCCCCAGCACAGGCATGATTTTGTTTGCATAGTGAACCCAGTGTCCCCTTTTCTCCTTGCATATAGCAATTACAACTGTCAGTTCATTTATCTTTCCCTTTTTAAACCTTTGTCCAATATAAATCTATAATTTGTTCATTTGCATATACTTTCATATATCAAGTTCTGTACTATTTGTCTGTTATTTTCCACGATTTTTTTTATTATTCTGAAGATTTTGTTATGGAAAATGCAGCTGACCCATGTGAAACTTAAGACCTTGTCTGCTCCCTTCCCATAGCTGCTGGGGAGCATGAGAAATAGCTGTAGATAAAAAGGTTATGGCAGCTTGTTTCCTTCTCCTCTGTTCTGAAACCATTTTAGCTTCTGCCTGGTTTGTCTTTGCATAGCTTGTTAAGTCATATCCAAGGAAGGGAGTATCAGGCGTGCACCACATTTTCATCCTGGTTACATGACACAAGCAAGGACAAGGGTCTCCAGCCTCATTTTCTGGAGGAATTGCTCACGTTTGTGGCTAAGGTCCTTGTAAAGCTCTTCTAGTAAGCTGAGTGGCATTTCCCCTTTAAGCAATATTAATTTTTGTCAGTTAATATTTACTATCCATTGTACCTGAATTATCCATAGAAATAAGCCTTTCTGATACACATAGCAGACTTCTGGAGATATGAAAGAATGTCACAGCTTTCCTGCTTTCTGCCCTGCGTGGCACATGCTTCTGCTAGAGAAACATGAGCAGAAGCAGCTCACAGGATGCTGTTCCCAACAAGCCCTAGAACTTCAGCAAGTACCACTTAGCTTATTCTTAATGAAAGTACTAAGAACCTAAGCCATGACTACTTTAAGTATTAAACTACATATAGTTTAAGAGTTTAATCACATTTGATATAAGCATAGTCAAAGAAGAGAATTAGGTACTACTAGACAATGATTATTCAGACCTTGAGCTGTAGTTTCTTGAACATAGCTTCTTTGTCAAGAGTCACAGTTTAAGCAACTCCCATTATCGACCCCTTGTTCTATTTATTTTCCTTTTGTACCAGTACAGCCAAGTGTGATGCTACACTCTGAACCTAAAATAAACGTACAATGAGTAGCATATTCTGGTGTGCAAGGAGAAATGCACTTTACTCTGACCTGTCTCCAGCTTTTTGGTGGTGTTCTTCACCGTACTACTTGATAATTTCATATATATTCATTTTAACTTTGAGTTTTGACATTGTCAAAAGGAATATTATTCTATTCCTGTTTAAATACTCCAAGTATATGTAGATGTACAGTAAATATTTACTGATGCAAAATCGATTCTAATTGCTCTCAATGAATAGTCTATATTTTGCTCATAAGAAACAGCAAGAAGAGATTAAAATATTAAGCGTTTTTTTCCAATATCACATCTATAACATGTTGCTGAAGATCTGAACAGAGTAATCCTTCATCTCAGAGATTATCTTTCATTAAACGTTTAAGTTTTTCATTGGACCTTGCATTATATTTTCACTATAATTGCTCGAAGAAAAATCTGTGCATTTTTATGAGCTTGGTGATTTTAATTTTCACTGTATAATTCTATTAGAATGACAACAGTAGTTTTCATTTCTGTTCTCACTCAGTCACAGAATCACAGAATGGTTGAGGTTGAAAAAGACTTCTGGAGTTTGCCTTGTCCAACCCCACTGCTCAAGCAGGCCCATCTAGAGCAGTCTGCCCAGGACTGTGTCCAGATAGTTTTCTAATATCTCCAGGAGTGGAGACTCCACAACCTCTATTGACAACTCGTTCTGGTGCTCAGTCACCCTCACAGTAAAGAATTGTTTCGTGATGTTCAGATGGAAGCTCTTATGTTTCAGTGTGTGCCCTTTGCCTCTTGCCCTGTCACTGGACACCACAGAAAAGAGCCTGGCTGTGTCTTCTTTACACCCTTGGGTAGAGAATCTAGCCCTTGTCCTGGTTAAATTTCTTATAGTTAGTGATTGCCGAGCTCTCTAGTCTATCCAGATCTCTTTGTAAGGCCTCTCTCTACCCTCAGGGGTAGAGACACACCTCCTCCTGCTTTGTGTCATTGCTATACTCACTTAATGTACATTCGATTCCTGCATCCAGACCATTTATTAAAACATTCAAGATCCCTAGCCCTGAAATTGAGCCTGGGGGAACCCCACTGACTGTCTGCCAGCCTGACATAATCCTACTTACTAAAATGTTTTGTGCCTGACTTGTCAGACAATTGTTCACCCAACATACTTTGGAGTTGCCTAGCTGAGTGCTAGACATTTTGTCCAGAAGGTTACTCTGAGAGACAGCATCAAAAGCTTTACTGAAATCCAAACCCACCACATCTACTGACTTCCCTTGGTCGACTAGATGGGTGACCTGGTCATAAAAGGAAATTAAGTTGATTAAGAAGGACTTTCCCCTCATGAACATGTTGGATTTCGTCAGTGACTGCTTTGTCTCTCAAATAACTCCTGGAATAACTTTCTCCAAAATTTTACCAGGCACAGACAGGCCTGTAATTATTAGGGTCTTCCTTTTTAATCTTACTGAAAACTGGAAAAACATTTTCCAGTTGACTGGGATGACTTCACACTCCCAAGACTGGTGAAAAGTAATGGACACAGGTCACACAAGGACATCTGCCAACTCTTTCAGTACTCTGGGATGAATCCCATTGGGCTCCATAAATTTATGCATCCAGCTGGAGCAGCAGGTCTTGACCAAGTTCAGGGTTGTTTGGGTTTTTGTTTGGTTTGTTTTGGTTATTAAGTTAGCCTAAACACTGAAAAGCTATGATTCTTTTCCTATACAGCTTTACCATCTAGGTCTGAAGCATTTTATGCTAGTTTCTAGTTAGAATAATGGGAAGACTATTTCAGGAAGAATTTTACAATTATTTTCTTTTAAAATACTTGTTTTTTCTAAGGTTATGTGGTAATTACTTTCCATGTTGTGTTATTAAAATAGCAAAATAAAGTGGTAGGGAAGAGTAGATATATGACTACAAAAATAGCTCATTCTTAGCTCCACAATCATGTGTAATCTCACTGGATTGTGTGCACTTGAAAAATTAAAAATAAGCATACATGACTGAAGAGTTCTCAGTATCCAAAGGGGGTGACAATAAGCCAAAGGGAAATAATTCATACCATTGTGACTATGAAAAGTGTGTATATGAATAAGTTTAGGAGTTATTAGCGATTATATAAATCCACTCCATAAAAGTGACCTTGCTAGTCATCACATCTAGTTCCAAAAGGAACTTGTTAAAAAATAGTTCTTTAAGGTTTTTATTATTTTACTTATTTGGAAGTTTTAAACCCATTTAATTTACTTACATAATTTTACTTGTGATTTTTACATTTTCTTATTTTGATAAAGAAGGCAAAATATGAGAAGTAGAGTAAAATCATCAAGGTTGGAAAACACCCCCAAGATCATCAAGTCCAACCTTTGACTGATCGCTACCCTGTCAAATAGACCATGGCACTGAGTGCCACATACGAGTTGTTTCTTGGACACCTTCAGGGACGGTGACTCCACAAAATCCCTGGGCAGCCCATTCCAGTGCTTGACAACCCTTTCAGTGGAGAACTTCTTCCTGATGTCCAATCTGAACCTCCACTGGCACATCTTGAGGCTGTGTTCTCTCGTCCTGTCACTTGTTGCCTGGGAGAAGAGGCCAAACCCCACCTTGAGTCATCTTCCTTTCAGGCAGCTGTAGAGAGTGATAAGATCACCCCTGGGACTCCTTTTTTCCAGACTAAACACCTCCAGCTCCCTCAGCTGCTTCTCATTGACTCACTTTCCAAATCCTTCACCAGCTCTATTTCCCTTCTCTGGACTTGCTCCAGCCCCTCCTGTAGTGAGAGGCCCAAAACTGGACAGAGCACTTGAGGTGTGGCCTCACCAGTGGAGAGTACAGGGGACAATCACTGCCCTGGTCTTACTGTACTATTACAAAAATACCAATGAAAGTAGACTTTAAACACTAGTTAATAAGATCAATGTTGGAAAAAAAAATTAAAGAAAATTGAAAATACAACTTGTATATCATTTCAAGAGATTGCTTTCACATGCAAGGGTAATAATACTTTGACCAGGATTTATCTGTGCAGTCTCTACAGAAAATAATTCCTTCTCTTGTGTTAAGATTCAGTGAACCTCATATTCACTTAATGTGAGCACAATGGGATCAGCTGTCTTGTCAAGTTAATCTATAACATTAATGCAGTGTTTTATCCCTCTTCCTCAGACTCCATGCACATAAAACATTAATATATATAGTTTTCAGCAGAATGTTCTTGTGTCCATCAGTTACAAATGCATGGTTTTATCCCTGGGCCGGCAAAGTGCCTCCGTACCTTGCTGTTACTGTGTATGTACTGTGATTCCCAAATCTGTTACAAAAGAGCATGCAAATTAAAATGTCTCCTATACGTATTCTAAAATCAGTGTATGGAATATGCTTCAGTACATACTGTCATTTGTGCTGTATTTCTGGTTGGTTCTCATCTGGTTTGATAGAATATAAAACCTGACTGGAAAGGTCCTTTCTGAAAGCTGTTACAAAGGAACTGGTACTTTGGTTTGTAGATGGAGATCATTACTACATGTAATCTATAATTTTCATATCCTGTTTCAATTCCATTGTTACTTGTGGGCAGATATATAAAGAGGCACGATGACCTCATGGAAAAGTCAATAGAAAACCTACTTCTGGCTCTTTTGTTGATTTACTTTTTTATTGTCATTGAGTTATTGCCCTTTGTGAATGATGTTTATAAAGGCTGTGAGTTGCTCATCATGGTACCTGCACATACAGCACTCCATGCTCTGGGTATCATTTATCACTTCCAGCTCCTGCTGTACTATCTGGAAGTAGTAGGAAGTGTTTACATTTTTTCTTCTTCTTTTTCTGTATTGATGAACTCGAACATATATTTCAAAGAGAAAATGACACCTGGATGAACAGATTAGAAAATAGGGTGCTAGGTTCTTCTATCTAGATGCCAAGATAAATGAGTGCTGTAATATTAACACAGGGTGGGGGGGAATAAAAGGCAGTAAAATTTTTATTTCTCTGTTGGAAAAGTTCTGCAAAACAACATCTTGAATTCATCATTTGATCAAACATTTTGTCTTAGAAAATATTTTTTATTTTGCATTTACTAAACAAAAAAAGAATTTGAGTGTCATGATCAAGTTCAGGCCTTTAGTTGCCCATAAGTGCAAGAAGTGCAAGGAATGATTGGTTTGCTCTACAAGGGACTGCTGTTGTAGTACTTGGCTTTACAAACGTGCAGTTACATTGTTCAAGGCTCAAGCACTGTTTGAAGTCTTGTATAGTTCTTTTTTCAGGCCCTCTGTACAGGGCTTGAGTTTCATCTTTAATCAACAGCCAGCTGTTAGGGCTGCCACTGATTCCTGACCTGTAATTACCCCAGAACCTCATCCTGCTGGCTGGCTTCTCAGAGTCTCCTGATATGCATGCTACAAGATTGAAAGTGGCAAAAAATCCTTTGCAAAGGTACCAAGAGATTTGTATCTTTGCACTACAAATCAATCCAAACCTGAAGGCACGAGTCCTGTTCTCTGCTCACCCCCCCACTCATTTCCCCCTTTAACTGTGTCCTGCATTTCAGGTTGTAATTAAGACTAACAATGTGAAATCAAGCAAGTTTGCTTGAACCTGCCTCTAGGAAAAGATCAATTGGCAAACCAAATGCACAATATCCTTGCTGATGAGATCTATGTTATTTGCTGGACCATCTGATTAGTATGAACTGTGTAAGGTTTTTAATGCAATGCAGTTTTTCAGTAAGTTGCAACCATACACACACTTTAACTATTATAGATTTCAGTTGTCATAAAAGATTTACTTCATTGTCAGCTCTATCTACTGTATTCTTGAATTCTGAACTACAAAGTACTGTCAACCAGAAAACACGCATTTTTATTCCAGGATGAATGATGATTGTAAGTCATGAATTGGTTTCAGTTCCCTCTCCCTTTCAGCTGAGAGGACAAGCTTGCTTTTTAAAAAACATTCCATGTCCCTCAGGTATGTGTTTTAGTAAATATATATGCAAAGGAAAGGCTAGAACAATTACAAGTTTTGATTGCTGCTATTGCTAATTCTATAGCTAGCTCCTTTTAGAGCTGGCCACCGTAACTAGCTAAATCTAGATTTATCTTTCTTTAGCTGAGGGAAATAGCCTCACATCTGTTAAAAGATTATCACCTGATGAGTCCATCTGAGATGGGAAATACTTTGCATGAAGCTCAGGTCTCAGCAATGCACACATTCAGGATTACTGTCCTGATCCAGCCAGGATGCTCACATGAAGGGACTGATATATTCCGAATGCCTACATTTTAAGTACTTGATGAATAGGTGACTAGGATTATGGATTGTAGGAGAGGCAGGAGACCTGGGAGTAAAGATGATCTTCCATGCATGTATGTGTTTCTCTGTTCACTGGAGAATGAAAAGCAGATCCGAGAGTTTTTTAGAAATTTTCTGATTTTTCTCAACTAAGCTATATGCTTATGCCTTTTTAATGCCTCTGATCTTTTTTTTTGCCAAGCAGCTACATTCAACTTAACGTTTACTTGCTGAGAGATGTTAGTGGGAATAAATTGTTGCTAGGTTATGAAATGCATCTTTCAGTATTTCCATAGTCAACGGTTTTGATTTTATCTGATAAACTCAAGTATTGCACAGGGGAAAAAGTAAGCTGTATTATTAACATGGGCTGTTGAGAAAACCTTCTTTTAAAAAAGCAGAACTCCAGGATGTAATATTAAGAATTTTTGTAGATAATTACATCAAGTCTGAAAATATATTCAGTTCAGATCCACAGCAGCATGGCAGAGGCTAAGACAGAAGTCAAACTCAGATCAGATTGAGGGATTTTGTGGTTTGCTTTGTATTTTTTATTTTCTTATAGCTCTCACCTTTCATGGTCATATTAATTGTCTTTTCTAGCCTTGTTTCCAGTCTGTATCTGATATTCAACTACACACTGTAAAAGTAACTTATGCATAACAATTTTCTCTTCATTGATTAAAACAAGGACAGGCTGCCATATAGACAGCTTCCTACATTGATTGAAGAAGGCAATTAATAATCACTAGGAAAAAAGGTTCTTCTATATAGTTCCTGAGAAATTTTATCCATATCACAGGAGATTGGCCAGGCTGTAACAGACTATTAGTATTTCCACCTTGACTCAGAGTTGTTCTTGATACTTTCCCTGTGACATGACGTGGGCATGAGGAATCTGAAATATCGTGTTCAGTTTGCACTTTCTGAAACCAAGTTGTCGTCTGGTCAATTCAGTTACTCTGATTAAGTCTGTGGTGGGGGTGTACAAAGAAGAAAGGACAGAGCTGAAATGTGATCCCCAGTGATCAATGTGGTTACATGGGTCTGTAGAAAGTCAGAAGCAAATTACGGCAGCACTAGAAAGCCTAAATACATATGTAATAATACAGCCAACCATGCTACAGTCAATCTTTAAATAAGTGAAGCACAAAAAAATGATGAGTCTCTGTTTCCTGCCACTGCATTATATAATTATGTGGTGTATACTTTTAAAATACCATTCTTTAATTCCACAATATGAAAAAATGTCACCTCTTTAAATTATGTTTTCTAGGTAACACTAGCCTACAGAGAGGAAAAAAAAAAACAAACCAAAGAAAGGATACATTGTAAAAGGAGAGATTTACAAAATAAGATGTCTGAAGTTAAAAACTAGGGCTATTAGAGATTTTTTCATCAAAAATAACACTGCAAAAGATAGGACGTTTTACTATGTGTATATATATATCTTTTTTTTTTTTCAAGTATTACTGTTCAAGAACATGTTTTATTCTTTACAAGTGTAGAAGAGAAAACAGAACCCCACATCTTTTTGATAAAACTGTTGTTTGTCTTTCTGGAAGCTTTGCAGAAACTGAGGAGAACCCAATCTTAAACTCCATTTGACAATCAAGAGCACCTGAACTCAGCTTCTCAGTTTCCCATTCAGTGAGATGTGAGATGTTATCTAACCCCGAAGGGCAGAGCAGATTTTCTTTTGTGCGAGTCCCAGATAGGCAAGTACACAAGACAAGCATGGGGCAGAAGGAAGGCATTAACTTATTGTGTAGTTTCCCTTTTCTAACAACTCCATGTTAGAAGATAAGCTGGAGTTATAACTTCTGTGAATTGAAAAAGAGGCCCTCAAAAGGACAGTGTTGCAGCTCATCTCATTCCCACTCCCCTGTAATGGGCAGGGACACCTTTCACTAGACCAGGTTGCTCAGAGCTTCCTCCAACCTGTCTTTGAACACTTCCAGGGAGGGGACACCCACAACTTCCCTGGGCAACTTGTGCTGCTGCCTCAGGACTCTCACAATAAAAAGTTTCTTCCTAAATTTTAACCTAAATCCACCCTCTTTCAGTTTAAAATCATTACTCCTTGTTCTATTGCTGCACTCCCTTATAAAGGGTCTCTCCCTGTCCTTCCAGTAGGCCCCATTTAGGTACCAGAATGTGCAATTTTAAAAAGAAAGGGAGAAAGAGCCCTTGATCCACATGTATAAAGGTGTTCTTTAGTTTCCTATTCTTCACAACCACTAACTCTGACTACTCAGGATGTATAAAATACTGGGTATAATCTATGGCAACCACTAGGGAAAAAAAAATTAGTCATGTCAGGTTTTACTGATGGTAACCAGGCATAAAGTGATCCACAGAAAGGCAGGTACCCATTCACAGGGTGAGGGTAAGAATTCTTCCCTCATCTGCCCCTACAACAGTCCTCATAATGGACTTATTTAGTTACCAAAGTGCTATGTGATAGAATCAAATGGATGCCTGACAGGGGGGTGGGAATAGGCCAAAGTCTCCAAAGATTAAGTATTAGCTTCTGGATTGAGACAAATATCTGAGGGAATGGGAAGAGGAAAAGGAGGAAGACGGTCTTGAGTTCCAGCCATTCTGGTCACATTTCATGAAAAGAACAGTGGAATTAGATTAGATTAGGTATCAGGAAGAAGTTCTTTACAGTGAGGGTGGTGAAGCACTGGAACATGTTGCCCAGAGAAGTTGTGGATGCCCCATGAGAATGGTGGTCACATTTTTCTGTAAATTTAGACTCAGTATTATGTTCACGTTGCTTCACATGAAGTGTTGTGAAAATTACAATAAATTAATTTAAAAAAAAATATAAAACCCCCCCTATTTGATGCATTCAGTAAAAACAAAATAATCCATCCTTATGCACGATCTTTACAATTTTCTGATGTGTGAAGCACAAAAACATATATTGTTACCACGTGCATTCAGCAGAAGTACTGCTTTGTGCCAAGTCCAGTGGGAAAGCTGAGGTACAGGGGTTAATGTTGACATAAAGGCCAAATCCTGATTTCTTTGATGCTAAGAGGAAAGTTTTCATTGAGCCCAGTGGGATTAAGATTTAGTGTACATGTTCTTGTTTCTTTCAAGTTAGTGTAGTCTAACATTGCTCAAATCTATTAAGTAGTCTTTGCTAGTTCTGTAATGTTGAATAAAAGGAAATTTTATGTTTAGAGCTACCTCTTTTCCTTCTTTTGAAATAAAAATTTTGACCAAGAGGAAACTGCAACTAGAATCAATAGATATTGGGTTTAAAATCTTTTTAAAAATGTAGATAAGAATATATTAAATGTTTTTATTACTTACTTTTTAACCTACAGGCATCTATAATAATAGCAAACATGAAATTATGAGCTCTCAAAAAAGGTTATTATAACATGCCTCTTTGCATCCCTTCAAGCATTGTTTAAAAATCTATTAGGTTCTGGAGGCAAACAAATATTTTTTCTTGTATGTTAAAGGAATTTTTGGTACCAATTTATAGTTAAGAATCTTTGGTCTACAGCTATTTCTTACCCAAGGTACTGGTGATGTAGTCATGTAGGCGTTAAACAGAAGCAGCAGCTTTAATGCAGATATTCTTTATGTGATTGACAATTACTCTGCCAGTGTTATGTCTGAGCATATAATTTTCTTAAATGTGCAAGATAAAATCTCCCTTAAAATTTTTACACTGGAAAAGTAGCTAAAAACAAAAACAATTTTGCAGAAAGTCAAAACGGATGTGTGTTCCAACATGAAGACCAGAAATGGAAAAGTAATCTGTTGTGTCTTTGTACCTGGAAGAACACACCCCTAATAGAAAATCACTGACTTAGAAATCAATTAATTTTTCACGGTTTTGAAGAGTAAAAAATCACGGGGTGCAACACAACTTGTGTGTTTGAGGGTTAGGGAGATCTATTTTGCCACATAATTTCAATTTAATATAATGTATTCAAAAAAAAAAAAAAAAACCAAGGAAAATAAGCTTACATTACTACCATAGATAAATGTGCTAAATTCATTGCTATGCTTCTAAAAGCTTATCACTGGAATATTGACAAAGAAAAATTGCATTTTAAATTGCTGTCTGTTTAACTCTCAGCAAATTTGATTTTTGTTTCTTTGATATGAAAAATAAGCCTAAAATGACGTATATGCTTACATAACCTATGGCATTTGGCATTAAGTCCTAGGAAGTAATTCACCTGATGAAAAGATGGGGCTGAAGCAGTTTTACAAGCCCTCTGTCTTAGCTGGGATGGTTTCATATTTGCAATTGCATTTTAGAGATCAAATGCATTAAACCCTAAAGAAGCACGAAAAGGTTGACTACTTCAAAGCATTTTTAAATTGAAAAACAAACATAAAACAAAACCCAATAATTTATACAAATGTTTTAGAAACAGTACAACTGATTATGTATGGAAAAAAGCGACACCTGTTCAGAGAAACAATTTAGCTTTTAGATTTAAGCTAACACTGCTTAACCATTTGTTATTCTAACTATTCTACTGAGTTCAGGTCTAAAATAGTCCATAATGCATATATATCGCTGCATATATCTGCATAGATTATACGCAAAGCATTTAAGTTTATATTTACAATTCAACTTCAGAGTTTTTCAAAAGTAGGTCTATTTGCATTGCTCCTAATTCTGCAGTAGGTGGCAGTGGGTAGTGGAGAATATACAAGAATATACAGTCTAGATGTCATCACATTTTTAAGGGAAGCTTAAAAATGGCCAAGCGTTTTATGCTTTTGAGTTACGCATATATCAAACAGAAAGGAACTGTCAAACAGAATTTCTAAATTGTCATGTTTAAATAGTAGCTTTGGCAAAGCATTATGAAAATAAATTAAACTGATAATGGAGTCAAATGAAGATGGAAATACAGCACACTTTCCTGTAAATAAGTATGGAGCTGAGTCCACGTAAGAAAACTGAACTGAAGGTTTAAACTCAGGAGAAGGTTCTGCAGGACAGCTCTGCACGTTAGGATAATGTGGTGAACACGATTTACAAATAGAAAAAGAAAACTGCCAGTTCGGTTTTATCTGTATTCCTTTGGAAATTGTTTATATTAATTTTCAATATTGCACTGGCTTTTGAAAATAACTTTGTAATTAATGAAATGGAAAACAGTGGGATGGGAGATGATTTGAGCACAATGTTGCCAGTGTGGAATATTAACAGGGTATCAGTAGGTTGATTGTGTGGGAGGATGGTTTGTGAAGTTTACAACAGAGATCTGATTTTACATTCCTTGCACACCTGAAATATGGGAGCTTGAGGGTATACAGAATGTGAAATTGGATGAAAAAGTCTGTCCAAGAAGAACATTCTAAGTCTCGTTTATTATTGATTCCTGTTTCTTGCTTATCTGAAAACCTAGCTTGGAAGATTTATATAGAAAGTGCTTGGTCAGCACTGCCGATGTTCACGTTTTCACCACTGTATTTTGTGCTCCGAATAGACCAGCCAAGACTTGTAGAAGTGCAAGGCATCCACTAGTTCTCATCTCAGAAACTTTGAAGTGACCAACAATTAGGAGTTCTTGTTTTAATTTGTCTCCTGTTTTAATCTCCAACTTTTCAAACCGTGCAGCTGGAAGCTGTTGAGTGCCCAGTGTTTTGAAAACTCTGGTCACGTGTGTTGCTGGACCTGGACTAGCTGAGGTAAAACTCCCAACTGTTTATGATTTTGTGGCCAAACTCTGCCTCCCAACACTTCACATGGTTAAGTAGTAAGAAATCATTAAGCTATATGGTTGTGCTTAATATTAACTCTCTAATCATAAACATAATCCATCAATAGATATTATCTTTTGTGTGAGTTAATAGTTTATACTAAAAATAAATATAAACAAATCCACAGAAACAGAGAAAAAATGATAACTCAAAGTTGGTTGGAGTTTTGCCATTGACTCAGTAGTAGTAAAATTATTGTAATCTCTTTGTGTTTTAGCTGATGGGTATCAGCTAAATTTCTGTAAAATTAAAAATGAGACTAGTGTTTGGATAAAACTGATAATTATGAAATGCTTACAGAGTGTTTAAAAAAATTAAAATTTGGAACAGATGCAAGAAATAGACACACTTTATTGAGTCTTCAGTTAAAGTAAAAGCTCCAGTTAGACCCTAACTACCAATAATTTCACAAAAAGACCCATTTCACATTTAAACTAAAAGCAAATTATTGCCCCTGTTAAGCCATGGTTGAATATTTTCTTGATTCACTTCTGCATTGTCTAGTTGTATGCTAGCAATGTGAATGCGGCCAATGAAATTTGGTTACTTTAAGTTTGAAATCGTTCATTGATACCTTTGATTGCTTTTGTGTGGTATCTCTTGTTCTTTGCTATTGTTTTATGTTGTGTCAAATATTGTGTTGCTCTCTAGGAAACTGAATAACAGTTGTGATAAATCTTGAGTCATGCTGAACAGTATTTCCCAAGATATGTCAAAGTTCTCTTCAAAATATATTCAGGTTTTCCATTTTCTGTGGTGTTGTTTATGGCTTTTCTTGTACTTTTAGAAATATTGAATTCTTGTTGTCTGATTAAATTTGGTGTTCTTCTTTTTTGTATAATTGTTTACCTTTCGGTACTGTACATTTAATTTCTATTCATATGATTTAACCATCAGTGTTTCTAAATTATAAATCTTTCAATGACTATTCTTGCTGCAAGTAATTGTAATAGTTTATAATTTTTTTAAAATCAGGAAGTTATTATTTTTAGGCATCTAGGAGTACCTCATTCTTTCATGGATAATGCCACAAATATCTCCAAATTTTATAATATGGGGGGGAATATAGAAGGAATAGTATAGCAGTTTTGACTGTAAGTCAAAAAATCAAGTATCAAAATCAGATATTAAAAAATGAGAAAAATAGGGAAAAAAAGTGATGTTCTCTAATACAATATGGTTTAGTTCTTTTGAAAAAAAATGTTGTAATTGATTTATATATGTTTTTAGTAGATTAAGGTAAACAAATAAACTAGGGAATTGGGATTTTTTTGTTCTATTCATTGCTAACCTGCCAGCACCTTTATGCTTGTACAGAAGAGTGCAGACAAAAACTCTTCAGGACAGAGGAATTGTGCTTGTTGTGTCAGTGATCATTAGCTGTACATCCAGTCCAGATTGCACTTGAAGGCCAGGTATGACTTAATTTGCCTGTGCCCAAACAAACAAGCAGAAAGAGTTAAAGTCTGAGAACACCCCAGCAGTGGTAAGGGAGTGCCTAGAGGCTGAAAGTTCTGAACTGGCCTCCTGCAAGTCACAAATGTTTTGCACCTTTTATGCTTTGAAGCTCTTCTGCTCTGACATGTGTAGAATTCTCCACAGAATTTTGAGTACCCAAATATCTCTCTCAAAGCCTCTCTGCTATTCTTTCTTGGTCTGCCAGAGAAAAGACACCATGTGTCAGGTTCCCTGGTGAGATAAAATGAGACCATGGCTGAATTTGGCCTAATCACTGTCTCCATGAACTGCTGTTAGTGTGACTCTCAGTAGTGAAACACGTCAGCTTTAGGAGATGAGTTGCCAAGGCCAGTTTAGCAGATGCTGAATGATAGTTATCCACATTAACAGCATGGCATTGACAGAGAAGTGCTCTGACTGAATGCCACGGATGTGGAGATCTGCAGAGGAAAATATCTGAGAAAATTATTAACTATGAGAACAGCTTCATTTTTTTGCAAACCTGCAATAAGCTTGGAGCTGGGCATGATGAATGATGTAGAAAATGTGAGTAGGAGGTGGCATGTTCTTGAACAGAAAGTTCTCCAGCATACTTCCCCACCTCCCTACGCGATCTCAGTTTTTAAATGTGTATGTGAATACATGGCTACTTGTCTGGTACTGGAAAGACAGTTGTGGCTTAATATTAGCACCAATTTTCCCTTTCTCCTAAAAATTCTTGAAGAATAAGATAGGGGTGCAATTTTTGGTTTTCTTTCTTTTCCTCCTCCCCAAAATTAGACAAACTACAATGAAGATAAATGAGGACTCACCTTATTGACATAATACAAACAGTAACACACTTTTGTGAAATACTGAACAGAGGTGTAAGGACTCTGCTCCCTCTGAAAGACAGTTCTTAAATTTTAAGCTTGGTAAAAAGTTAATATTAAATCAAAGAGTAGAAAGTATCTTCTAGTAATGCAATTACTTTCTCTATGCACTGTTCTGTTTTTCCATAAAACATCTCTAACTCCCCTTCCTGAATCTAGAATATTTAGAAAATAATTTAGAAAACAATTTTCGAGAAAATCAAAGCTGTGTACAATTGCCTTGTTAGCTACCATCATGTCTCTGGCTTGTTCATTCCTGACACTGATATGACTGATGAGTAATTGTCTCTCTTCTTGTAATAGTTCCTCAACCCAATCCTGTTACACACATTTGATGTTTAACTGGGTAAATCAAAAAGAGTAGTTTGATTGTCCAAAGAACAGAGAGTGCCCAAAAATAAACTGTTGCATGAATAAGAGAATGAGATAGAAAGTCGTGTTAACATATGGTATGAAAATTTAATTCTGGCTAGTGGAAGTTTTTAATTGCTTATAAAATCAAAGACCTGAATGGGGTCACTAACCTGCTCTGAAGTAAAGTGAAATTTCACAGGTTCAGTCCAATACCTAAAGCACCTCAAAAGCCTGATCCACTGCAGACAATAAGAACAAGAGGTTGAGCTAGCCTAATATATTTTTTTTAAAATCTGTCTGTAGTTCTGAGGCTCAATACATCTTACTAAATTGTTGGTTTGAGGCAAAACTTTGCATTGATTTCTTGTAATCTGACAGAGGTCTGTGGCTTATTCTTTTGTCTTTCTTCAAAACTTCCAGTTATCTTCCTGCCTGATATTATAACAGCTTATATATCGAACAATTCTAACCTCTTAACTCGCTTTTAATAGTTGCCAGAGGTAGCATGTCTCTTCCACCACTTGTCACTTCTTGTTTCAACTTACTGTAGTTGCCAATTTCCAGCTGACAGGATGGCTAAGAGGAGGATTTGCTACCCTTGTTTCCCATTTTGTTTCTATGTTTTCTGACTTTCTCACTCATTGCCTTTTAAGCATTTCTGCTATAGAACAGGGCTATTTTTAATTGTTGAAGAAATATTCAGTCAGTAAACACTTTGGCCAGGAATCCATAAACCATTTTGGTTCGGTATTCTAATTCAGAAGATGATCTGTCAGAATTAATTGAGAATGTCTTAATGTAATCAAGTCCAGTTCATTAGGCAAACACTTAAATTATTAATTTAAATACTGGGTAGTTCAACAGCATTTATGACAGTAACAAATACCAACGTATTTTAATTTTTAAATTCCTTCTCTGTACAGAAGTTGATGTCCTGCTATAGCTACTGCTGTTAGACATAAAAAGTTGTCACCTTGCTAGTATTTAAGCTTCTCAGAGTCTGCTAAAGAATTCTGTTCAGAAAAGGCTTATGAAACAAAAATATATCTACACGGTGCTTAAAATTAATCAAGCTTAGAGTGTCATTTTCATTCTTGCAACTCTATTTTGGATCAAGTAGAGTTATACCAGAGATGAACTTGAACCAGAAAGTTCAGTGTCATGCCATTTCATCAATTTATAGAACACTTAAATTAATGTATCATTATTTACCATAAATCTAGTACTTTAGTATCTAAGGCATTCTTTAGTGCTGAGAAAAATACTTTTTTAATAAAAAACCTAATCTCTCCCCCATTTTTATTTGCCTTATCTAGAAAACAGAGATTCTCCAAAAAAAGAAAAAAAATAGGAGGGGAAAGGGGAAAAAAAGATGAGGGATATTGGTTAAAAGGAGAGGAGAAAAAAGAAAGTGAATGGTGATGGTTGTGAGTTAATGACATAGCATGTGTTGAAAAGGGTGCATTCATTCAACACGTTTCACAGAATCACAGAACAGTTTGGGTTGCAAGGGAGCTCTAAAGGTCCTCTAGTCCAAACCCCCCAGGATGAGCAGGGACATTTTCAAGTAGAGCAGGTTGCTCAGAGTCCCATCTGAGGTCCAACCCGGCCTTCGAATGTTTCCAGGAATGAGGCATCTCCCAGCTCTCTGGACAACCTGTTTCCTTGCTACACCATCCTCAGAGTAAAACACTTCTTCCTTGTGTATAACCTGCATCTTCCCTCTTTCAGTTTATAACTATTAACCCCGTCCTGTCACCACAGGCCCTACCCAAAATCTGTCCCCATATTTCTTATAAACCCTCTTATAAGGTACTTGGAGAGCACAATAAGGTCACCCCAGAGCTTTTACTTCTTCGGGCTGAACAATCCCAACATTCTCTGCATTTCCTCATAAGAGAGATGCTCTATCCCTCTGATCATCTTGGTGGCATCCCCTGGACTCACTCCAACAGCTCCATGTCCTTCCTGGGCAGGGGAACCAGAGTTGGATGCAGCACTGCAGGTGGGGTCTCACCAGAGCAGAGCAGAGGGGCAGAATCCCCTCCCTCCCCTGCTGCCCATGCTGCTTTGGATGCAGCCCAGGACACGTTTGGCTCTCTGGGCTGTGACACACTGCTCTCTGCAATTGCTGGACTTTCTGCACATTGCTGAGACATGTTGAACTTCTCATCGACCTACACCCCCACGTCCTTCTCATTTTTATTTCACTTACATTAACTGTTTTCCTACCAATACCTGTCACACTGCAAGCTTACAAAATTCTTGCAAAATATAAATTAAAAATCAGAA
>QWTY01002547.1:0-16503 GCA_008033365.1 Pseudorectes ferrugineus
TCCATCAACTCAGTTTCAAACCACCACAGATGTATTTTCTAAGAAATGAAAACCTAAATGTCTGTCCCAATGAAAGTACATCATTCAGAGCTGCTCTCCCCCGAACAGCAACAACATGTGGGCAAGGTTAAGGGAATGAGACAATAAACATGCAAACATTTTTTTTTTTCAAAGAAGAATCCCGGGAAAAGGAAAAATAAATCACTGTGTTCTGCATGTGTTAAGTCTGTTGGTTGTAGGGACAGGGCACAGCTCCTGACGTCCTCCCCCTTCAAGTTACCTCCCACCCATTATCCTTTTTTTACTGCTGGCTGCCAATAAGAACATCCGAGGGAGCAGGTTTAGTTTCATCTTTGCCGGAGCCTCTTTGTGCAGGGTCCCGGCGGGAGAGGAAGCCTGCACCGACCGAGGCTGCTCATCAGGTTAGTTCTCTAAAAGCATGGAAATATTAGTAACTTGTTAGCCTGGGAAGAGTGGAATAACAGTGTCAAAGTAGGGTTTTTTTCTTTTTTCCTGCTTAGCACATAATACAAAGCAAACTATCTGGCAAATCCTACTTGGGGAAGTGGGGGGATTTTAAAAAGATATGCACAAAAGCTGGATTATGGAGAGTTTACCTTTGCTTGCTGTTCTCTGCTGCTAACACAGTTGTATAAATGTGTTGAAGGAATGTGACTGGTACTTTACTCTCTCTTTAAACTGGGCCGTCTTGCCAGAAGCTCGCATATTGATGGCTTTTGATGGCTGGTCTCCCTGTGTGCTTGCTGTCCCTTCAGTGGGGTGTGCTGTTGGTGGCAAGAACAGCTATGCTTCAATCTCCTCATTATTGTTTGCAGCTAGGAGAGGAGAAAATAGGTGAATAATAGTCGTGTACGGAACATTGTGCATTTGTAAAAGTGTAGAAAGATTCACCACATGTCGGTGGCACTGCTGTGGGCAGGCAGAGGGAAGCTGTGGGTAGGCAGAGGTGTTGCACTTTCCTCTGGACACGCACCTGACCACCTCCAGCTGCATTCCCGCCGGGCTTGCAGGCTGGCGTGTGCTGCCAGCTGAAGCCAGGAGTGGGGTTTCTGGAGAAGCACGTGTTACTCCAAAGGATGGAGAAAGAAGGTGCTCCCCCTCCCCCAGCACCACTCTTTCTTTTTAGTTTCTATTCTGGCTCCTGAGCTCAGAAGCAACAGGGGGAGGAGGAGCCTGACCACACAGGAGGGTGGGTCTTCGTCGAACTGCAGTTCCTAAGAAATAAAATAAACCAACCCAACTTACAGAAAGAAAATCTCAGCAAATGTGAGCAGGCAGTTTATCTTATCTCAGAGAACCTCACCCAAGCCCAAACTTTCTTTGAATTGTTACCTAAGAATATTCTGTGCTTTTTTTCTTTGCTAGGGAAACAGAAGCAGAGAGGAATTGCTCTTGTTGCTATTCTTATTCTTATTATTATCATTATCATAATTTTTATTATTTTAGACCTGAGGCTTACTGGTTTTCAAGGTTTACTTGCTTGCTTAACCACAAGAAGGCAAGGAGAGGGTGTCAGACTTTGGACATTGATTTTCTGCCTTTCTGGCTCCCTACGTCAAGAAACCAGAGATACGAGTTTTCGGTAGTATCTCTCTTGTGTGGAGGCTGGCTTTGCTATGAGGAAATGAGTCCACAGCTGCTTCCCACATGCTCTGTGCCCATGCAAAGTCATCTTGTGTAAAATATGCCAAGTCCAACAACTGGAATGCCCAAGTCACTCCCTTTAGCCTGGGTTCACTGCCCAGCCCAGCTCAGCACAAGGGAAATGAGCCATGTCTAAGCACTAGCAAAGCCTGTATGGGGTGGAGTGGGGAACACCAGTGGCTTGATGCTATTTTGAAGGCTGGATAAAATGGCAGAAAATGTGAAAGCCTTGAAAATATACAAATGCAGGCGAGATATGGTGATGCTTTATCACCTCCAGTGGCTGCAAGGGAGCTGGGCAAAAGGCAGCCTGCTGAAGGGTGAGAGCCACCAGTTTGGTTGGAGGTTCAGCCCGACCACAGTTTTTTCACCAACTATCCTGTTTCCTGTCCCTTTCAGGAGAGGACCTGGGAATGGCTGCCCCAACTGTTGTGACCATCCAGCCACAGTTTGGCGGGGCCATGTCCTCTGTCTCGAGGTGCATTTGGCAGACAGGCCTGATGGACTGCTGTGCCGACTGTGGCGTCTGTGAGTGCCCAGGACACACTTTCCTCGCCCCTGCTGCTGAGCCCGGTGGTGCCACTCTGCAGCCATGCAGCCTGGCTCTCCCAGCTGCTCTGCCGGTGCCAGTGGTTCCGGGCAGGCTGGCAGAGCCTCAGCCAGTGTTGTGTTTCTCCCCCTGCCAGGCTGCTGTGGGATGTTCTGCTTCCCGTGCCTGGCGTGTCAAGTGGCCGGGGACATGAACGAGTGCTGCCTGTGTGGGACCAGCGTGGCCATGAGGACCCTGTACCGCACCAGATACAACATCCCGGTCAGTGCTGAGCCTGACCGCTCACCCTGCCGTGAGCCCAAAAGATGAGGTGCTCCCGAGGCCCCTCTCTCCATACTTAAGGGATGGGCCCAGGGCAGCAGTGATTTTTGCTCCCCCTTTTTTCCCCATTCGTATCCACCTCAGCTGCTGCTTCCTCCTTTGAGCTTTGAAAGATGGGAAAGACTTGAGATAACTGTGGGCTGACTAAAGAATAGGTGAAGTTGGTTACACAGATAAAGATCCAAAATCAGGTTTGGGAGAAAGGTGGATACTGCATATGTGAGGGTGTTTCTGCCTGCAGGGGAGGCAGTTGGTGCCATCCCAAGTGCAAACCATGCCCAGGTTCACTTTGCCCAAATTGTCTGTTCCTGTGTGCATTTTTCTTACCAGTCTGAACCTCAGAAGCCAAATGATAAGTAGTTGTCTGCAGCCTGCATAAAGGCTCCCTCCTTCCTTTCCATGGTGCTTGGGGTTTGCCTTCCCAGGGCTTCAGTGTTTGCTACTCGGGATGCTGCAGCCAGCCAAGAAAAAAGAGTACTTGGCGTGGAATGTGATTAACATTTTCTTGGCTGGAACGTGGCTTCTGAGAAGCCTCTGTCCCTAACCAGTGTCTCCCTAACAGGGGTCCATTTGCTCTGACTACTGTGTCACCCTGTTCTGCCCCGTGTGCTCCGTTTGCCAAATAAAGAGAGACATCAACCGCAGGAGGGAGCTTGGCATATTCTGGTAAGCTGGGGGTGCTGGTCCGTAAAGCTGCTGTCACATGGCAGCCAAGCGGCTTCCCAGAGCCTCTCCTGCCAACATCTTGACATGGGACAAAGTTTGCTGTAGTGGGGAAATGACCATGGACAGCTGATAAGTGACCTGTCCTGAATAAAATGTTGCTGGGGACCTTGTGCAGGGTGGAGGGGGAAGGACTGGGGGGACACAGAGTGTAGTGAGGCACAGCCCCACTCCCTGACGCTCCTCTCCCATCCTGTTGCAGATGCTGCTAGCCTCGCTGCATCCTTGGAGCTGCTGCAGGCATGAGTCACCGCTGCCGTCACTGTTCGGAAATGCATCGTGTGGGGCTTGCCTTGATTGCATTTTATTTCCCCTAATTAACTGCAGCAATAAAGTTTTGAGTTTGTCTTCGTACCTCTGTGTATGTCACTCTTGGACCACCTGAGAGCACCCATCCTTCTCCTGCTCCATCCATCTCAGCAGCCCCTGCTGCAGCTGAGATTTCCCTGTGCCTGCTGCAGAGAGAGATTTTCACTAGTATTTTGTATGTATAACAAAATAGTATTTTGGTATTGGATCAGCTTTTAGAAAGGATATTTAATACATTGAAGGAGTTGGTGTTGCTTGTCCACGTTGCAAAATTTGGGAAAATGACTGCTGCTCCAGGGCAGAGCTGGGACTTCCTGCAGGCAAGTGACTCCTGCAGGCCACCCAGGTTTGCCCCTGCTGTGGTGGCCCAGGTGGCTGTCCGGGGCTGTTGGTCAGTGCCAACTTTCTGAATATAAAGGCATGGGGATTTGGGGCTGCCTGGCACCAGCGCACCTTGATGTTGCAGACACATTGACCCTGAGCATGAATTCCTACCCACCTGCAATAAAAAACCTGGCTGGGTCATGGGTTATCTGTGTCCTCTCCATGGACAAACAGTGCCATCTTCCTCCATGGCCTTATAGAGCCCATCTGTCTGCACTGGGCTGTGAGCCCTGCATTCCCACCCAGAAGGTAGAGGTTGCATCCACCCTCTCTCCATCACTCGCAAGAGAAATGCTGAAGGATTTTTGATCCCTACAAATATATCCCAGCTTCATTCTTAAAGGAGAATATGATTATTTTTTTGTCTCCACTCTGCCTTCACCTTCACCACAAAACTTTTGAAGAGCAAGGAGTGGCTCTGTCCATGCTGCAGGGTGGGTGGGTGTGATGGCACTCCCAACTGCTTAAACCCCAGATGGCCCAGACAGTCCTGTCATTGATCCCTGGCAATATAGAAAAATGCATTTTTAGCCTAAGAGAGGCCGCCCCCGTGTCACCCAGTGCAGCTACAGGCAGTTCTTGCGGATGCTCAGGTTTGATGAAGGAAAAGTGCTGCACCTCCAGCAGCACATGGCTTAGGGCAGCACAGAAGCCTGAAAACAAACTGCCCTTCTCTGGAAACCTCTCCCACTGGGGCTCTGGGCCTGGAGAATGCCCAGGTGGGGAAAGGCGAGGGCGGGCAGCAGGAAAGCAGAAGGAAAGCTGTCATTGTGCAAAGCTGCACCTAAGCTGGCATTTGCTCTGTTAGTCAGAGGGAGCAGAGGTCGTTTGCCAGAGCGCATATAAAGCATAAGAACCAGGAAAAGGACACGTGTCTGCTGGGACAAGGACGGCTTGGAAAGTACGTATGGCACGGCTTTGCTTTGGTTGTGGTATGGAAACTGCTCATGGCTGAAGCAGCGGTGCTGGGGAAGGGGAAGGGCTGGAAAAAAACGTGAGGTTTTCTACCTGGAAAACTGCTTCAGAGTTAACCACAGCGTGGTGGGTGCTGCTGACAGCATCCTGACAGATGTGGGGAACAGAGGTAGAGGACAGCAGATTTTGCTCTGTATTGCTCATTTGTGCACATGTACATGTGCCTGTAGATGCTGCTTTATGAGCTGGGTTGTCGGTGAAATGGGGCTGCATGCACCTCGGGATCCTTTTATCCCCATCAGTCATTCCAGCATGGCTGGTGATGCCATGGGGCTGTGAACTGTAGAATTGTGGTGCGTTTGGTGTGCTGGGCCTGGGCCATCTCTCGGGAGGTGAGTGTGTGGCAGGGGCTCTCCAGGCTGCTGCCTGCTCTGCACTGCAGCCTCCACCCATGCAGGGATGTGGTGGGCTCATACCTGGGGAGTGGAAGGGGAAGGGGAAGCCTGACTGGAGGGGTCCTGCCCCTAAAACTTCTCTTGTTGCTGCTGCTCCTGTGCATACTTCTCCCTGTGGTCCCTGTGGTCCTGCCTGCTGATGGACATCCCTGTCCCTGCATGGGACCCCCATGGTGGGCTTACCACTGCACAGCCTGTCCATGGTCTGTCTCCTCCCCTGCCCCTCCTGGCTCTTGCTTCTTAAATCATTGTGTGCCAAGGCTTCGTGAAGGGGCTGCTGTTTTGGCATGCCAGGAGGAGTTACACTGGCTGCAGAGGTGGTGAGAATTACCTGGGATCTCATGGATGAACAGGGACAGCTGGCCAGGGCAGGGCCAGGAGATGTCCAGAGAGGGACGGTGGGTGCAGTGTCCCTTGCTGCACTCACAGGTGTCTCAGATAGGGGCAGCCCAGCCATGCTTCCACTGCCTGCAGAAAGCTGCAGAAATTCAGGAGCAAACCATGTGGAGGTTTTTACCAGCTTTCTTCTCTCTTACACCATAATTCAACAATCTTCTTCCTCTTACTGGGACCACCAGGAAGCAGGGTTGGCCCCACAGCAACAAGCTGTGTCTGACAGCAGGGGTGTGTCTGGGGAGCCACAGGAGCTGCTGGCGGGGCCACCCCTTTGCCACCTGTTGGCACTAGTCAGTACAAATGCAATGCCACAGCCAGTGCCTCTCCAGTGTGGGTAATGAGCTCAACGGCATCGTTTGAGTGTTGGACATAGTAATTGTTCCACCGCATTTCTTGTGTTGTTTAATACTTAACTTTGTGTAAATGTGCAATTCTGATGTGAAGATGATCCTCTTAGAGTGCTTAACAAAGTGGTGCAGAGCTTGGGCACAGGGCAAGGGAGTGTGTCTGCATGGGACTTCTCCTGTGGGAGCATCCTCTATTTGTTTTTTATGTTTGTTTTGTTTTAATTAAAGCCCCAAAACAAGAGTGAGAGTGGCAGAGGCTGGTGCTGTGCCTTGCAGGGGTGGCAGGGAGGGAAGGGGCTGCTGATGGAGGTGCAGGTGCAGGTAGAGTTGTCAGGTGGTCAGGTGATTTTGGGGATGGTGCTGTGGAGCAGGAGCTTTCCTGCTCTCAGAGGATGCTGCCCCTTGCTGAGAAAGGGTGGGATGGAGAGGAGCTCCACAGGCCATGGTGACCCCAGAGGACTGAGGAAGAGGAGGAGGAGGAGGAGGTGTTGGCACAGACAGTCAAGTGGAGGAGGGATAGGAACTGGTGATAGGGCTTAGGGTGATGGAAAGAGACAAGGAAAACCCACTGCCTTGAAGCACACTAAGAAGGCAAGTGAAGAAGGAAGGGAGAGGGGGAAGCAAATATGCTGAGATCCTCACAGAACAAAGCAAGGATTAAGGTGACTCCTGAGAGCTTGGGGAAACTAGAACTGAGCAGTAGTAGCTTTGGGAGACTGTGATCATAAACAAAAAAATAGAACTGAAAAACCAGGCCAAAACACAGACAATTTTATGCAGACAATGATGAAAGATGACCTGGAGATGAGAAGACAGGGTTTGAAGTGTTGAAGCACTGCAGTTCTGAAGCAGAATGACCTCTGTTTTCACAGAGGCGTTTTACTTGCATAGGCAAGGGATGATGTGCTGCTGCCTTTGGTGGGAGACTGGTTTTGGGGAGGGCTTTGTTTCAGGGGCTAGTGGCAGCTCTTCTGGCAGAGCTGTGCCCCCCACTTTGTGGTGAGGGTGGCAGTACCCTGGCAGTGGGGACTCCCCAGGGAGCTCTCTCTTTGAATGCAGCAGCCTGCGCAAGACACCCACTTCAGAAACACCTGCAGCATCTTCCTCTGATGGCTTTTCTTTCCAGACCACAAACTGCCTGGAGGGACCTAACCCCCTGCTGGCAATGGCCTCTCAAACTGTGATTACGGTCCAACCCCAGTTTTCAGCTGCCCAACAGCCAGGGGAGTGGCAGACAGGGCTGCTAGACTGCTGCTCCGACTTCGGAGTGTGTGAGTACACACGTACCCCTCATTCCTGCTGTTGCTCATGATGTGTTCCTGGTGTTTTACCCTGCTCCTTCAGCAGCAGTACCCCTGCTGCAAACCCCACTCCCGTGGGTCCTGGAGGCAGAGAAGCTCTTGCCTGATGTCAAGAGCCACAGCTCCCAGCTGGCTTTTCCCCCTTTCCTCCATCTTTGCACCCCTCAGCCAAGCCCACATCTCCCTGTCCCACAGGTCTTTGTGGGATGTTCTGCCTCCCCTGCCTGGACTGCCAAGTGGCCAGGGACATGGACGAGTGCTGCCTGTGTGGCTCCAGCGTGGCCATGAGGACCCTGTACCGCACCAAATACAACATCCCGGTCAGTGACCAGCTTGGGGCCTGTCCCAACAGCGGCAATGGCCACGGGATGGGTGCTGGGGTGGGGGCTCAGGGAAGGAGAAAGGGGTGCCCAAGGGGAAGGGCAGAGGCGAGGAGTTGCATGGGCATCCCGGCAGGCCAGGAGTCAGGGACACATCTGCCTCACCACTGTGAGCTGGAGGTAAGCCCACCACACACCACGTCATCCCAGTCCTTGCTGGATATGAGCAGCAACGTGCTGCAGGGCCCAGGTGAGCTGCCCAGGGGTGCTGACGATATAAAATAGAAAGGCTGAAAGGCTTAAAGGCTGGTGTGGGAAGGGGTTATTCATGCAAATGTCCCTTGCTCCATAGGGCTCCATCCTGGGAGACTTTTGCACTGTCTGGTGGTGCACCCCGTGTTCACTGTGCCAGCTGAAGAGAGACATCAACCGGAGGAAGGCGCTGGGCATATTCTGGTAAGCTGGGGGTGCTGGCGCTGCTTTATCTCACTGCTGCACAGCACCCAGTGGCTTCCCAGGGTCTCCCTTTCCACTGACACCTGACTCCAGACACAGGATTGCGGCAGTGCCCGAGCAGTAATGGCTGGGGAAAGGGTGACCCTCCTCTCCTGTCCCGTTGCAGATGCTGCCATCTTCAGTGCACCCTGTGGAGCCACTGCTGCTGCAGCTGCTGCTGCCCTGGATGTTGGGAAATACACCATGAGTTGTTTGCCTTTGCTGTGCTCGATCCCCTCTTCCCTGGGTAATGCCAGCAATAAAAGCATTGCCCTGTCTTCCTGCCCATGTGTTGTTATTTATGTCTCTGTTTCCTTCTGCAGCATCAGAATCAGTGCTGTACTTTTCTAGGCTGTGTGGTCAGAGCCATGATGAGGTTGTCAGGTAAAGGAGGCTTTCTCTTGCACACCCACACTGGAATGAGGCCAGACCACAAAATTTACTGAGGAGAAAATAAAACAAAAGCCAAATCTGCTATGGGAACAACTTCTCTGTGGACACCACCAATGTGCAGAGCTGGTGACAGCATTGCCCACTGCTCAGAGAGGCCCAAGAGCAGTGAACCCATCCCTACTGCTGCCTGGACTGTCCCCAGCACCAAGACACAAGTGGGGAGTGATGGTGATTCCCAGTGTGGGATTCCCAGTCTCATTCTGATTTCCCCACACAAACATTGTCAAGAGACCATCACATGGGAGCTGCTTCTCTGTGGGTCAGACCCCTGCAGCTGTGGGTGTTGGGTGTAATATGCTGTGGTGGGAGAGCTGGGCCTTGGGGGTGCAAGGGTTTATCCATTGCCTGCCATGGTGACAAACAGGGAAGAGGTAAGTCTGGGACTGGGGTTGCTCTGGCTCAGATTGTTTTAAGATTTATTGCTTTGAACAGGAAAAGGTGTTTTTTGCCCAGAGTGGGCTGCAGGGGGCCCGGAAGCTCTGTCATGTCTGTGCTTCTGTGCTGGCACCTTCAGGACAGGAGCGGGATTTATTCAAAAATACCTTTTCCACTCCCCTGTTTGCACCATCACCACTCCCGTTGCAGTTGCCCCCGGTGTGGAGGGGTGAGGCTGTACCACTGCTGACTGCACGTATGGGTGTGTTCATGCACATAAACCTGTGCACAGAGAAGCAGGAGAAAGTGGCTGTGCTATGGTGTCAGCCGGAGCTGGGAGCTGACAGTGTCCCTGCTGTGGGGACAGATGTCACGGGTGGCCACAGGCATGCTGGGTCACCTCTGCTCCCTCCTGGCTGCTTGTCCTAAATCCCTGCCACGTGCATCCTGCCAAGCATAGAGTAGGGCTGGGGGCTAGGTCTGAGCCTCAGCCCACAACACAGGATGCTGCCTGGTTTGAGGTGGCCAGTTCATCAGCAGTCCTGCTGCTGCAGGAGCTCATGGATGAGCTGAAAGCACCCAGGATCAAGGGCTTCAAAGCCACACAGCCAGGAATACTGAGGTCCCCTCTTTCCAGGAACAGGTGAGCCCTCTGTCCCCAGCACAGAGCTCCTGCAGGCCCCCTGCCTCCATCTCCTCCCACAGTGATGGTTGTTTTGGGCTTCCCTGACAGTCATTCCTGCTAACATCTTTTTACCCCTAGGCCCATCCTTGATTATGGAGTCTCCTCTCCCGGTCTCTTTCTCCTCCAGTGCATGCAGGGGTTGGTCCATTGGGACCAGGGACAAAAGCCATGAACCCCATAGGGACCTGTGTCCTCCACAGTGAGCCAGAAGCAGCCAGGAGACTGCTGAGCAGACACAAGGACACAGAGGTTTTGTTTCTGTGAATTTCTTTTTTAAAAGTTACTACAAATGACCACTACTAAAGCAAACACATACTCACGATCACTTACCTGTAGGCACACCTATATGCATTATTTGAGGTGCTACCAGCACGACCCTTGCCAAACTGCTGCCAGTAGCAGGCAGGCAGGAAAAGCCTCTTGTCGCAGGTGATCCACATCACGGAGCCGTAGACACCCAGACCTGCACTCGCCCGTATCCCGGTCCCTGCGCGGGCGGTCCCTGGCTGTAGCACGGCTCAGCCAGTCGCTCCCGGTGTTCCACCCTCCTGGCGCACACAAGGAGGCGTGACAAGCTTGGTTTTTCGGCAGGGATCCCGTTTCTCCCGTGAGATCCCTGCAGGCTATTCCAGCGCCCTGTGCCAGGACTCGGCGCTTCCTCATCCGTCCTGCCCCGGGAGCACCGGGGCTCTCGGGCTGAGCGCCACCGGGATGGAACCCATGTCCCAGGGACATCAAGGGACATGGACGTGCCCGCAGCACCCCCAGGTGAGGCACCTCGGTACTAGCAATTCCCGGTCGGAGTCAGCCCTGTGCTGGCAGCTGTCCCCGTGCCCCGCGGCTGTTTACAGCATGAGGGATGGCCGGAACAGGGATTTTTTCCTGGTCCTGAGGCGTTTCTGTCAGTAATGTAACACCTTCCTTTCCGACTCGAGGGGTCCTGCATTGTGCTTCCCCACCTTCCCTCAGGCTGCTGCCAGCTTGCTGGGGCCAGGATCGTTGTGGTTTCCTTGTGATGCCTCCCTCGGGCCCAGGATGGTTTTGGTGATCGTTTTCCTTGCTGGTGCTGAGACAGATCCTTCTTGCCCCAGCTTTGCCCTTGTGTCCTCATGGGGCTCTTGTTTGCACAGGCAGTGCTGTGAAGGTGCAGCAAGGAGCCAGGAGCAGCCAGCCCCAAGCCTGGGTGAGAGGCACAGGTGCCTACCTCATCCAAGGAGTGTCAGGGGACACAGGAGCTGCAGGCAATGCCTGGTGAGTGCCCGAAATGATGACCAAACAGCCCCACACCCAGCCATGCTGTCAAGGGGGTCTCTTGCTGCTGGCCAGGGTGGGAGAAGCCCAGCATAACCATGACTGGCTGGGTTGGGTCTGCTCCTGCTGCCTCTGTATGAATACATGTGGGGGCAAAAAATGCCAGAAGGGGCTCAGTGCCACAGCCCCCCAGACCAAAGCCCCACCGAGGAGGCCTGTGCCTCACGTTTGGGGGGCTGGGATCTGGGAAGGGAGTTCAGCGAAGGTGAACCAAGAGCTGTTGAGGTCTGGCCCAGCTGCACCCCATTGCCAGCAGTTCTGGGTAGTGCTGGGGACAGCCCAGTGTTTGTGGGTACAGTCCCTGTGCACACAGTGAGGGTGAAATGCACCCTGCTTCGCAGAGGGGTTTGAGCAAGATGCCCTTCCTGGGCTGCCCTTCTGGGAGAGATGTGACTCTTCTGGATGGGGAGGGGGACAGGCATCTCCTGAGGGTCTCTGGGGTGTGCTCCCAGGAGATCTGACTGACTGGTGTCTCTCCTTTTTTTAGGTACAGAGGGGGCACCACTGCCTTGTGCTGCTGCCTCACCTGTACCCACAGCCTGTGGCCCCTCAGAGCATGGCTGCCCAGAAGAGCCAGAGTCACCCTCATCTCACTTCTGCTGTCAGGAATGGGACTGAGAGAGACCCTCCACACAGTGAGGAGCATGTGACATGTATTTAGTCCCCAAAGGAAGAGGCCAGACTCCTTGTTGGGAAGAGCTCCCTGTAGAGGACAGCCCTGCCTCTACCCCTGTGGCTCCTGGGTGGCAGACAGCCTTGCTCCAGCTGATAGACACCCCAGCTATTTTCTATTTTGGATTAGAGATGCTTCTGGTTCTCACAGCTCTGGCTGATGGATGCTCCAGCTGCTTACAGCTCAAGGTATTTGATGCTCTAAGTGATTTCAACTCCTGCATCTTCCAGCTCCAGCTCCAAATCACAGTTCAAGCTGCTCTGCAGTTGAGGTATGAGATGCTCTTGCCAACAGACCTCCTCCCCTTGTTATACTTTAGGTTAGGGACACTTGGGTTTCTCCTGAGTTTCAGGTCATTCCAGCTCCTGCACGTGGTATGCTAATTACAGGCAATGGATGTTCCACTCCAGGATATTTGAAGCCCTGAGCTATTTCAGCTCCAGCACTCTCCTGGGAAGGGATGTTCCTACTACTTCCAGAGGCAGAAATTAAGTCTGGGGGTGTTTACAAACAGTCTGAGGGGCTCCCAGAAATGGGAGACAGCCCATCCCACAAAGCACACTGTTAAGGTTGGAAAACACCCCCAAGATCGAGTGCAACCATCAACCTAACACTGCTATGTTCATCACTAAACCACATCCCCAGGTGCCACATCTACACATTTTGTTAACACTTCCAGGGTTGGTGATTCCACCACTTTCCTGGGCAGTCTGTTCTGATGCCTGACCACCCTTTCCATGATGAAATTTCTCCTAATATCCAATCTAAAGCTCCCCTGGCACGATTTGAAGCCATTTCCTCTCGTTTCCTCTCATCCTGTCACTTGTTTACCTGGAAGAAGAGGCTGATCCCCACCACTCTACAAACTCCTGTCAGGTAGTTGTAGAGAGCAATAAGGTCTGTCCTGAGCCTCCTTTTTTCCAGGCTAAACCTCCCCAGCTCTGCACTGATCCCACAGGGACTTGAGATGATGCAGTAAGGCATGACCCTGAGCATCAGATCAGGCACTCTCTGAAGCTCTTCTCTCTTCAAGGCTAATGCAATGTGAGTGTTGATGTAGTGGATGGTGGTAAAAGCACAGTTAATGCAAGCCCCTCCTGAAACAGCTTTCCTGCTTTTCCAGGGTGGTTCTCTACATTTCCAAGCTCTTTTGCTGTTCCTTCATTTTTGGGGCAGAGCACTGGTGGTGCTGCCTGCATGAAGTACAGTAAGTAGAAGTAAACCAGACCACCAAGTTTCACATCCCACACTGTTACTAATGGACAAACTCCATACTATTTCTTTTCTTCCCCCGGGCCTGGCCTCTAAGCAGCTTTGTGTTTCAGAAATCTGTGCAGCGTGAGCCGGGAGAGCAGAGTGTCGGTCACTAGAGGGCACCAGGGAAGAAGGATGCTGAGAGCTCCACTTTCTTCTCTGCTTCACAGTTCAGCACACGAAGAAGGAACAGTTCTTCAGCACTGCCCTGCTGTTGCTGCTGCCGTTTGTCCACAGGAAATTCCCCCATGACAGGACATTTCTTCTCTGGCACAAGATCACAGCAATTTAGCAGTGAGAAGGAAACGCCTCAGTCGCTGGCACATATTAGAACAGCCATGAATGGATGTAAAATCTCTGAGGGTACCTATCAAGTTGTCCTTGCCCTTTGTGTTCGGGACATTTCACAGAGGGTGCAGTGCTTGCCACGGGGGTGCTTCAACTCCCTCCCTGGGACTTGCTGTCTCAAAGAAATCAAAGAGCTGGGAAGGAAAACATGACTGCAGACATGGAAAGGTGTTAGAAGAATCTGGTGTTAGCAGCTTAAGGGACTGCTGTGTTCACTGAGAAGAAACAGCGCTCTTAGATATTTTCTAGGTGTATTAATTCTCAAGTAAGCCAGGCTTTGGTCTGAAAAGCGAGGTAGAGTCAAAACACCTGTAAGACAAAGCAGGGTTGTGAACGCTTATAACTCTAAGCCTAAATTCAGGAGGCTGGAACACATCAGTGAAATGCAACTCACTCTGAGCAGCAGGGAACCTGCTAGGAAACCTCCCACCCAAGTAAAATGTGTGATGTTAACATCACAGTGATTTAACTGGTACTTTTCTGGGACACAGTTGAAGTCATTTGATATGGGAATGTTAAGCCTTACAGGGGAAAGGCCCATCATGTTATTTCCAGGGCTAATGAGACAGACCAAATGATTCCTGAGAGGTTTGACACCAAGCTGGAAGTACTGTACCATGCCAGCCTGATCTGTAGCTCAGGAGAATTCCTGTTGAGCATCATATTGTGCAACATTAGATTCAACCTCTACATCCCTTCCTTGAGGTTCATCACCTCAGGTCTTTCAGTAGCAATTACTCATACAAGATGTGTTTTCTTCTCCTCCTTGTAATAAATTTTTATTATGTTTTTCAACGTTGCCTCCCAGTGCTGAGGTGGAAGTGCAGAGCCTCATTCAACTCTAAACAAAGAAGAGGCACAGCCCAGGACCCCACCTTGGCTGGTGTGGCTGCTGCACAGATTCCACCTTTTGTTTTGGTTAATGGACAGCTGGTGGTGACCTTCTGTCAGATTTAATATTTAAACAGCACATGGAAGCTGCTTGGAAGCATTGTCTGATAAGGGGATACCTCACTTATGATGTGTGTAACATCTCAGGGTTTATGTGTTGTGAACTGACCAAAGGTCAGCTGCATGTTGTGGGTGTGCCTCACGTCTGACCAAGCACAAAACACAAGTGCGAAAGGTTTGAACTCCGTGTTTAATCAGTTACTAACATTAAGTAATCCTGCAATACACCACAGGTTTGCCCAAAGATAGATGAGGAAAAATTTATGAACACTGGTCATGCATTCTTATCTGACAAATAAGCACCTGGGGCAGGAATGGCCTTGGAGACAGTAAGACAGAAAAAAATTTATGAGGGTAGAATTTATTACTGAGTTTTGCACTCCTGAGGGCACAGATTTTGAGCCCTGCAGAAGTTCATGAACCCTGGGTCCACCTGATCCCCTTGGGAGCCCTGCAGCAGCAAAGCTGATGAGATGCCAAAGTGTGCACTGTCTCTCCCTAATGAAATCTGTAATCTTATCTCTGAGGAATCGTGTTCCTACAGTGCTTTTCTTTTATTACTAATTTGAATGTGAATGGTTCTGTGCTATCCTTATACAAGACCATTAAGCATCTCAGCAGCCGTCAGAGTTGATAACACAGTCCCTTCAGACTCACTTATACATGTGTCTAAGAGAGAAAACTTCCCAGTGAAATTAAATTGCTCCTGCTGGCCAGCTCCTGAAACTGCAGAAAGACAGGCTGAATTCCTTTCGCTCAGTGTTTCAGACTCTAATGCAAGCATCAGCTGGGGCTTTCCTTCAAACAGTCTGCTCCATGCCTGAAGACAGGAACAACTATGAATTGATACACTCAGAAACCATTGCAAGGATACTTGTGCCCACAATTAAAAAGCCCAAATCATATTGGCTCTTAACAGTAGAGCAAATATCTGTACAAACAAAATAACCACAGTTTTTCATCTCCTTTTGTTGTTGTTGTTTGGTTGGTTTAAACATGAGCACCAGTCATGCTGAGAGCAACAGCCACCTCTCTGCATCCTGTGCAAGTGCTCTGGTTTTTCCTAACTCATAGAAGAATATCCTGAGTTGGAAGGGTCCCAAGAAGGATCATAAAGTCCAACTCCTGGCCTGGCATAGGACAGTCACAAGAACCACACCATGCACCCAAGAGTATTGTCCAAAATCTTCTTGAACTCTGTTAGGCTTGGAGCTGTGACCACTTCCCTGGGGAGCCTGTTCCAGTACTCAAATACCCTCTGGGTGAAGAAACTTTTTTCTAACATCCAACCTAAACCTCCCCTGACACAACTTCAGGCCATTCCCTTGGGTCCTGTCACTGTCACCACAGAGAAGAGATCAGTGCCTGCCCCTCCTCTTCCCCTCACAAGGAAGCTGTAACTGCGATGAGGTCTCCCCTCAGTCTCCTCCAGGCTGAACAGACTAAGTGACCTCAGCCACTCCTCACATGCCTTCCCCTCAAGACCCTTCACCATCTTCATGACCCTGCTTTACACCCTCTTTAATGGCTTTATACCTTCTATCATGGCACCCAAAACTGCACACAGGACTCAAGATGAGGCTGCCCCAATGCAGAGGAGAGCAGGACAATTACTTCCCACAGCTTCTGGGAAGAGGCCTAATCCCATGCCATACTGCGCAGAGTTGGGAGAAAACTTAACCTCAGTTTAGGCAACAAATGGGAAACTTTGACCTATCGTGGAACCTATAGCAAAAGCAGGAAAACCTCAGCCCCATGACCCTCTTTCACAGGGCTCCTTGCAGACACAGTGCTCTAGAGGAGTTTGCCCTCCACAGCAGTATCCCAGCTGATGTGGTAGTCATCAGCATAGACCATGGACCACAGTCCCTTATCTCAGGGTTGCCGGATAGAATAAATAACAGTATCCATGTTACTGTTTTATCAGCTAATGAGATTTTTGGTTTTTCTAACCCATGGCATTTATGGGAGTAGGTTGATACACAGCCATCTGTACAGCAATACTCCTTCGCAGTTACGTTGAATTGATTGTCTCAGTAGGGAAAAAACCCAACAATAACACACATTCTCCCAGTTGACTATATATATATACAGCCTGGACAAAAAGTTCTTTCTTTTTCATGCCTACAAAGATTTCTTACACCTTCCCATCTGACCCATCTTTTCCACAGACAAAAAAGAGGCAGGAGGTGGGAGGGAAGAAACAGAATAACAGCAGAGACCCATTTCACTGACACCCAACTAAAAATAAGGTGGTTATATGCCAAACTCT
>QWTY01002549.1:0-17765 GCA_008033365.1 Pseudorectes ferrugineus
AGTTGCTTCAGAATGAATATTAACATTTTAAAAATCCAGTGTTTCAAAATATGCACAGAAACTTCATTCTCAGAAAACACATTACTGAAGTTTCCCAAAGCTGCCTTTGGCACACCACAACTTCTTGAGATTTCCCAGTCTCTCCATTAGTATCTGCTCTCCTGTTAAAAAAGTCTCACTACCAGAATATTAGAAGATTCTGCCCTCATCAAGCACGGCTGCACTACAGGTAATGTAATATTTCCTGCAAACATTTAGTTCAACTCAAAGAACAGCACAACACACAAGTCACAGTAGAATGAATTCCCATGTAAAATTCCTGGACTCTACAGCCTAGTGTGCCATGATCGAGAGCAACTCCTCTACTGACTGAAGGACCAGCATTATCTGGTCTTCAAAGCGTATTTTTGTGAGGGGATTTTATTTTAATTTTTCCTTTAAGTAACAAGACTACATAGACAGACACCAAAGCATTTTAATTTCCTGTGTACATTCTCAAAAAACCACACAAAGCTTGTCTGGCAAAAAAACTACCTCAGAAAAATTCATGTAAACAAGAGGTTTTAAGCGCAGATCATAATGGAGACTTCTTGTCACAATCACAAATCTCTACAGCAGCAAAATTCATGAATTACATTGGTTCTGCTTTCCTGAAACATTAGGTTAGCCATTAAAAAAACCCCAAAAAACAACTAAAAAAAGACTTGCACAAGAACTACAAAAGCTTCTGTTCAGGAAATGCTTGTCACTCTGTTTCTGTCAACAAAAACTAAACATTCTCATAATGGCCAAACTTGTAAAGAGTTTCAAAAGTCTTGCCTGAAGATGAAAAAAAAACACTGAAGAAGAGCACAAAAATGTCTGAGAAAGCAACCCTGCTAATTCTGTTCCAAGCAAGGCCTTGGATCAACAATCCAGTAAACTAATACAGGTTAATATTCAGTCATAACACAGGTATATCAGCACAAGTTCAGGCACTAAAGACTGTTTATGCACCCAGTTATTCAATATACACATTCTTAGGACAAATTTAACTTGTTAAAATGTGGAATGCATGTACGCTTTAAGATTTCAGCAGCCATTAGCAAAATGTGGGAATTCTTCACCTTTTAAATGTGATTGCCTACCACAAAAATTCTTAGTTTCATGCTACTATTTGAAGAGCTCAAAGTAGATTCAGTAGAGTTCAATACAGTTCAGTGCAACATGTTTCACTTCCAAGAAAAATAATGTTCTGTACATGACTGAGGATGGTTTCTTAGCCCAAAGTGCCAGAGGGTGGAAAAGGAAGGACGTATGGTGACATGGGTAGAACAATTGGCCTCAAAACAAGAAACTTTTTATTAGAAATACTGCCTTCACAGAGGTCTGCATGGAGCTGGGCCCTGACATGAAGGAATAGGGTACCAGCCTTTGACTACTCATCTGAATACCTGGGAACGTCCACAGTGAGGCAAGGTGCCAAACACAGCACAACAATTACTGTGCTCACATAGTAACACACTGGCAGGGAGTTTTCATGCAGGTTCTGAAGTTAAGAGTTCTGAAACTTACAGGTATGACATAAACTCATGAGGTAGGAAATAGGGGTGATGAAAAATCTAATTTGTTCACAGGCATTTCGGGAAAAATGCTCTAAGCTCTTCCAATTTTTCACAAGTAACAAAACTTTAAACAGAATCCCAGGACTTGTGATGCTTTTACATCAAGCCACCTCTAGGTTGAACGGATCACGGTAATTCTACTCTAAAAATGAAATGTTCCACCTAGTGAGGTGGTAAGAGTGACACCAAAAAACCCAAACCCCCAACACTGCGAACTGCATGCAGTTAGTCTCAATATTAATATCAATCAATTGCTCAGACATTCGGGACACATGGTTCCCAGGAAAACGAAAGGAGCAGGGGCCTCGATGGTTCATAGTGTCAAGTAGAAATGTAGTATGAGCCAAGAGCACTGAGGAAAAAAACATTATGTTGGAAAAAATAATCCATTTATTCTTCCATCTGGTTTCGGTTCTGGCCTCAATCCTAGTTTCCCCATTATACCAACACTGAGAATATAGAAAGATCCCATTGTTTTGACTCCTGTTTACAGATTCAGTACCATCCAATTAATTCAAAATGTTCTCAGAAGCATCCTGAGATCACCTGAGGAGGCTATGCCCTTTCTGCAAACTCCTCTACCATTTAAGAGAGACAGAAAGGAACTTCTCTGGTGTAATGAAAAAAACCACAGAAACAAAAAACATCCATTTGCTCTGAAAAAAAAATGTAGTCAGCAGCAGGGACTTGATCAAGGTCCTCACCAACTGTTTTCTGATTCTGAGCAGAGGGTCAGGAACAGCTGACAAGCTTATTCTATAGAGAATCTGTGGATTTCTCTCTTCACACAAAAATCATATTAGAAAGAAGCACAAATAAACAATCAATTAGAAGCTTAGTTGGCAAGAACCACTAAAAATTCTGGTAAAATTCAAGAACTGTGGTAAAGTTTAAGTAGGGAAGAAAAGAGGAAATAAATCCACTGAAATTTCTTCTTTTAACTAGAATAGTATGCCGTTTTCCAAATGTTAAACAGAGTTTACCCAGTCTCTGTGAAGGAACTACTGACATGATTTCCTAGCACTTTTTCTCACCTTGTCAGGAATCCAACTCCTTGAGCTCAGAAATCTTTACACGACCCTTTAGAGTCAACAAACACAAAAGTTTCCTTCAAGCTAGGAATGTGAAAAAAAAAAATGTCTAAATATTCTAATTACTAAATTCTGGTTTCCACACAGTCTTTCCCACAAATCCTGAAGGAACTGAGCTGCTGCCAGAAATTCTAGTTTAGCAGTTCTCAGAAAAAGAATGAGAAAATCTAGGAACTTTGCCCTCAATGCCTACAGTTACAGATTTTCACTCTGAGTTAAAAAACAGCTGCTAAATGCCATTAATCTAAACTCTTCACTTACTGTTTGAATCCTTCTTTAACTTCTTCCCTTCACAAGTAGCTTCACACAGCTGGCACAAAATTCACCAAGAAAAATGTTTTGTTTTGTAACACAGTCCTGGAAAAGCTGCTTTGCTTCAGTTTATAGTTTATAGTTTGTTTCACAAGCCCAAAAACTAATTATCCATTGCACAATATTTTATTCACATACTATAAAATTTGGCAGAATGTAAAGACGTCCATACCAGCAGCAAAATAATAAAATAATTATGATTAAAAAAAAATTACATACATAATTTGAGGAGGTATTTTTCAAAATAGCAGCATCACTGTTCATTTTTGAAATTAAAACCCACTAAGATTATCTACTCTGAAGCGGCAATACCTCAGCATTCAGAAACCCACAGGTTTGCAGAATGCCAAGCAAACCTGTTAAAATGCATGTAATTCCCCAGCGTACTAAAGGGCCTACACCAAAATATCCTCAGTATAGTTTTTGGTTGAAAATGTCCTCAAGTTCTACAAATTTGGATAAAACACCTTCATCAAGTATGCTGATCTGTCTTTCGTTTTGTTTTTTTTTAAACCAACAGTTTGACACATTTTGTATGTTGACTTTCATGAACTTCCTCAAAAACCACTAGAAAGGGATTGGGTCCTTTATTTGTCTTTCTTTGTTCAGAATTTTGGACTGTTCTGACTCTAGCAGTCAGTAAAATCAGCAGCACAGTACACTGCACCCACACTTCAGTAATCCCTAAATTGTTATATAAAAAAATGTAATTCTAAAAAAAATCCTAAATACTTGCAGTAGCAGAGAATTCAAACTACCAACAATTGAATTCAGACTGAATTCAAGAGGCACATGAATCCTGAAAATTAATGACTCCTAGCTAAATGTCCTACAGCAGGGATAAGAAGTTCGGGTCTGAGACAAAAGATGCTAATGACTTTTATACAAAGTAGGAGTTAAGAAGAACAGAAATTCAAAACACTATTCTGTTTTCTTATTTTCAGTCTTGAAGTAGAACACATTCACTCAGACACCTGACCTTACCTATGAAAGAACCTGGCCTAAATTATTTCCAGAAGCATGGAATGACAGAAATGAAACTTTTTATTAACTGTTGTCAAATTATGATATTTATTGGAACAATTAATGGCATTTCAGGAGTAATTGGGAATATGATTAGATTTTCACAGAAGCTTCACAGCTGAAGTACTTTCTCAATTCACAACATGACAGTTTCCTAGTTTCTTTCAACTACATTGCCTTGCCAAGGCTATTGTGAGGGATTTGTTCTTTTTGTAAATGTTAAAAAAAATTGTGTGTATCAAATGTACATTCATGAGATATCCGTAGGGAGAGAAAAAAAAGTTTCCTTCTGAAAAAATGACCAAACTTTTCTATTGGTTTTCTTAAAGTTACTCAACCAAAACACACTTGAAAAAGGATCTGTGTTTCTAAAAGCCTATAATTTTTTTACACCTGTTATCAATTGAGCTAAAAATATTACACCTCTGTCAACCTGACCTCATTAGAAGCCTTGAGATAAAACTGAAACTGCACACAGAACATGTGGTGGCCTAACCATCACAATTTTTGTAGAAGGGATTATTACTTTAAGTCTCAAGGCATGATAAATGGCAAGGAAAAAAAAAAAAATCTAAAAAAGGCTGAATGAAGTAATGTAGTACGTGAACACTTAAATAAATAATCTCATGGAATAGCCTTTTGTCAGGTAAGCTCTCTAAATCTCATCACAGTATTAGACAAGTGTTTGGCAAGACAACAAAATGTGCTCAGAGAAACTACTTTTTATTTGAGTATACAGTTTTACCAGCAGTTTGCTCCATGCAATATCCTACATGCAAAGTCATAACTGTTACAGCAACATGTAATGAAGAAGATGATCTCTAGTTTTAAATTAAACTTTTCTGTCATCCTTCTGTGGAACCTGCAGAATGCACTTTAAAAATCTTGCTTTAAGGAAGCATTTAACTACCTGAAATTATTTGAAAGTAGGAGTTCAAACCCAGCTCACCCAAGCAACAAAAAGATCTGAGCCCCATTCACTCAAGCAGTCAAAAGAAAGAGCTCTATTTCATAGAATTCACCTATAGCTACACCATATTTAGCAGCCTGTGGTATTTCTAAGTTCCCTCTAAGACAAATCACAACCTTGAAAGGAGCTAAAAGTAGTATTAGCTACCCAGCACGGCCAAAAAGCACACAGCCTTACCTGACTGTGGTTAATGGCTGCATGGTTCCCATGAAAAGGAGACTGTCTTTCCTTGTCACGATGATGCCTGCTGCTGTGCTTGCTTCTCTGCAGCTGCTGACGCAATTTTGCAATCTAACGAAGGAAAAATTCACATTAGATTTCAACAGGTGTATTCAGGGACACACGTAATTTCATCCATTTATCCCATCACCTAGATACAATTATTTACTACCACAACATTGATAATTACTGCCAGCACTGAATTATACTCGATTTCTTGCAAATCTAATACTTCAGCTACCAGTTCAGCTGACACTCAGAAGACACCTCTGGAGGTTTAGTGAAAGAACTTGAAATACATAAAGTTTGAAGGTAGTGTGGTCTTTGCTGTTATTTCCTTCTTTGATGAAAAAATGTCACCTGCATTTAACATTTTCTTTCCCACATATTCAGATTAAAAATATTAATAGACCTGCATGGTTATATTAAATCAATATAAAATGAATAGCCATTTCATACTTTTTACCAAGCCCACCATCTGTATAATTAAACAAAGTAGCAAAATACTTCTGCCTTCCTGAAGGATCATGGCATCAGTGCATACCAAAAAACCATTTAATCCAAAGGTATCTCAAGTAAAGGCATTTCTGACCTCCTTGAGTTGTTCATTGCTGCCCCATGACGATGAACGTTTGTGTGAGCTTCTCTTCTTTTCTAAATATTCTTCAGCCCAGGCACTTTCTGTCTGTAGGAAGAAGATTACAGGATTAATTAAAAAAGGTAATTGCTACTTTCTGGCAGAATATTTTGAGACAAATTAGAAGAGAGAACATTTAAAATATGCTAGATTCAGAACTGAAAGTGAACAACAGTAACCAACTAGAAGCCTTTCTCACAGGTAAAGTACAAAAAAGCAGAGTGAAACCATATAAATAAAAAAACGCAAACCTGCAACTTTCAGAGCTACTGTAATATAGGAATGTGCTAGTTTCCCTTCCAAATGACTGAGCATAAGGCAGTATTCACATGTACCACAAGCTGCCAGAGAGCTCTGAAGAACCAGTGTGACAGTGCTGAACTGGGGGGAGATGGTATATTTCATTTCCTGCACAGATGCTGACCTTGTTATTTCTGACGCATTTGCAAGGGTGGCTTGGTGTAAACGCTGTGAAAGCCTGCACCAGCACAGCTTCAAAATCACGTCCTTGCTCTCAAGAATGAGAAAAAAGGAAAGCAAGGCATGTAAGCACCACTACAGCTATTGCAAAGTAGGGAATTAATTTAATAATGCCTCAAAAGGTCCCGGGTTCACAGTTGCCCCAGGCCAAGCAGAAAGCAACACAGATAATACTAAGCTGGTTTCACTAAACCAACAGAGCCATTAGTGTTTAATAAAAAATCTCACAAACATACTGTGGTGAAAGAGTTCTGAGAAATGCAAAGTATCATTAAGACACACTGTATTTCAGGTAAGAAAATGCACAGGCAAGCCTGTGATAATACTGCATGCTTTATGGGCAGTTTGTATTCCCATCTAGCCAGCTCCAGGAGTGTCTTCAAAAGCAGTGAACTGTAAAGGCTCTACGAAGACAGATAGTAACATCCATCAGGAATCTCTGTGCAGTCACAGGAAATACACCTAATGAAGCAAGGGGAAGGATTTCTGGAAGCAGCTTACACACTGAAACAGACAGCAAATTCCTTGAAGTTCACTGTTGCCACCACGCAGTTCTTCGCACACAGTGATGATCTAGCTAACCTCATTTTTTGGATTTCTCACTTCCCCCTACAGAGAAGAACTTTGATTGCCTCTAAGTCTTCACATCTACAGTGTGCAGTGGTTGTTCTTACATGTGAGACTAACAGCTTGCAGAAGCCACATGCTGACCTTTCTCACCCCAGCTGCACTTGCATCACAGAAACTCAAGTCTTTTGTGGTATTAATCCCTATTTTGCAGGGAATATGGAGCCTTAACTCCAAACATACAGGTTGCAACCCCACCAGTTTCAGTTACAGACACAAGTTTCATATAAATGAAACCTTCACTATCAGTACTTTTTAATCTTCATCATCCTAAATCAAAAACTAACTAGGACAAATCTGAATAATAAAGTTAGTACAGTTGCTTTGAAATTCCTATTTCATAGCAAAATCAGAATCCATTACAATCTGTTTTTCTAGAAAAGCACACACTGATCTTCATCATAAAATAGAATAATTGATAACCCCCACTCCCAAGTACCAATCTTTGTCTAGTCAATTCTCAAATGTCAGTCAGGAGTAACATCCCATCCTCTAGCTCCTGGAACAGTAAGCTTTAGCTACTAATTCTAGCTTCCCAACTCAGCACAACCATTACATTTGCCTACAGGAGAATAATTAACACTCTAATTAGTCTTTGTCTTTAATTTATATTCAAGACTTTGACTCAAGATTCAAGAATTATTTAACAAATTAATATCAGATTCATTTTAAAGCATTAAAGTTACTTTGATGCTCATCCTTAAAACAAATAGTTAGAAATCTTTTCAGATTAAACTATAGGAAACCTGTACATCAAGATAGAAATGCAATACTGTTTTAGCAAGTCTCCTCCTACTTATTCCCCATATTTTGTTTATAATACTTATTATCAAGAAATAGACCAAGTAACCAATAGGCAAAGTGGGATTTTTTATTTCTCTAGGTTCTAAAAGTACTACTACTTGCTTATTAATTGTTACTATTCATAACATCCCCCCCCTTTCTAGAATTACAAAGAAATTAGTTTAAGGCTAAATTTATTACAGACAGTAGAACGCTTCAGAAAAAAACGTCTTAAGAGGCAAAAACTTTGCAGTCAAAATAAATTATTTAAGAATTAAAAAAAATACAAAGTAATTGTCTCATTTTAACTTGTAAGACAAACAGGTTTCATTCAAAGCAAAAAGACAAAATTACTAACACCTGTTTTATGGGCGCTTAAAGCAACATGTGCAGGTATGAATTCTAGCCAGACCCTTGGATGCTCAATAATACACATATTCATCATACAACAAATATTTTTCAGGTACATAATTCAGTCTAGTTTTATAGGCAGGTTTCATCAAAATACTCAATTGAAGGAGGAGTCTGACAGAGAGACAGTCTCTGCATGACCTGGATCTCTTACACAGTTCTCAGCTATGACCCATGGGCATATCCAGAAAGGCCAGCAAGCTGAAGTGTGCCACTAATTGCTGTCTCTTCCCAGTCTGCTTCCTGAATGACTCTACTCCCTATGCCCTAACTCCACAGAATCAAAATACCCTGCTTACTCAACTTGAAAACCTTTTACATCTTTGTAAATTCAACTCCTGTTCTCTAAAGGCTTGAAATCAGAACACACACATTCCATGTCAGACTTTGTGAAATCTGAAATTACACACTGGAACCAGAGTATCTCAGAAGTGAAACTTCATCCAAATATGACATTTTCAGAAAAGCTGAACAATACAAATGGGCAGCCTGTATTATCTTGGGAAGCTAACTACTGTAAGTCACATTTTAAACTTGTCCCTAGCTCCAGTGGCTGCTCTCAGGCCCACCGGAAGATTAAAAGCAACAGTATCTCATCAGTGTCATATCAACATCAGCTTTGGACATACAGATGTATGTCTATAGCCCTAAATTTCCTACTGGTTTGATAAATTTTAAATTAGGAAGTGCAAACAGATCATTCTACTTCTCTCAGAAATACACTACCTTAAATCACCACCAAATGTACTCATTCTGCAGAAATATCTAATGCCCTTTTAGTGTCTTCCCATTAACCTTTCAAATATATTTCCTCTTATACACAAAAGCCCCACTACCACAGCAGTTAGATGTGTCAGATTTGGGAGAAAAAGGCCAAAGAAAAATGCAAGCCAAAAAAGATGATATCTGGCAAATGCAGAGATTATAAAAGCCCAACCATGATTCAGATTATATCGAAACTAACCTGAACGAGATCAACTGAACATAGCAAACACTTTGGCAGCAGTACAGAAATAGAATTATTTTGGAAAAAAGTATTATCCTAAGAAATCAAATATGAAAATAAATTGTTAGGACACCCATAGGGGTTTAGTTGTGCCCTTTAATGATGCCTTTTAATAGCTAAGCATGAACAGCCATTCCTTGTGTATCACATACCTTCCTTCATCTTCCTCCTCTTACTTCAGTGTGCTTACTTTTTTCACCCTGTCTTTTTTCCAATTCATTTTCCTGCACAGAAAACTTGTTCCTCAGCTGTCCTTTCTTCTTCACCAGTTCCTAATTCCACCTTATCCACATGGGCATATTTCCCTACAAAATACCTTCCTTCTCTACTGATCTGCTCTTCCCACAAAAGGCTGTGGATCTCGAAAAGGCCCCACAGTAACACTGCAGACCTCGTCTGCTCAACACCCTACCCATCCTTAGACACGGAAACTATGTGGGCACATTTTTGCTACCGTTACCAAACCTAACAGGGGTTCAAACACAATGGTGTCCCACATGCTATGAGGTCCTCTTCCTCTGCACGTTGCTTATGTTCTTTGGAATTAGTGGAGACTTCTTGTTGAAATCATATTCCAGGAACAGGGATTTAAAATCTGCTACATTTGCCTCTTTATTTCACTCTGCATGTTAGAGAAAGCCACTGCCAGACTGCATCCACAGAAGGAGAAATGAAACACTAGGATATTTTAAGGAACAATCCGTCTTGAACCACTTCTGCATACAGAGGGGATGCCATGTAACAACACTCCCTTTAAAGGGGAATGCCAAAACAACTGTCATGCTTCAGTCAATTGTTTCTTGTTTGTGTTTTTACAGGTGGCACAGGACTGAACCTTTAAAGCTTGTGAAATTTTGTTAAGCAGTTGATGTTCATTGGCAAATCATGTACTTTTTTCATACTTTCCGGTTGAGCTAAATTTCAACACCATTCACAGTTCAATGAGGCAGTTCCTCAATGCATGTAATTCTACACTTGGTGCCTAAAACCCAAGTGAACATAGGGGGCTTTTACAATTAGAGGATGAAGAGTTGGAGACAGACACACATATAAGGATACATCACTAAGTTCTCTGTATAAATTTAAAGTAAACAGTCCTTAATTCCAGTGCTATCTAGTGTACTGCACACTGTAAGAACAATGAGAATACAGATGTACAATGCACTAGTGTTTTCCTGAGGCAAGAAGGAAGTGGAACACCTAAAAGATACTACTGTTCTCAGCCTTTACTTAAAGAATGCAAATAATTCACACATGCAATAGCAAAGGTAGGATTCCTGCAATTTGAAAGTGAATAGAAACTTGTGAGCAAGAAAGCTAAAGTGAATGTTTTCAAGGGAAAAGCTTCTTACATTTAAATCCTGTCTTCACACTTAAATACTCCAAAGACAAAAAACTCTATCCTACCTGTGTGGCTTTGTCTCTCATACAGGGAGCAGCTTGTCCATGATTATCACGAGGCCACTGTCCAGCAAGGTATGGAGCAGCGAGCGTATCCAGTGAAGACGTCCGGCGAACAATACTGGAAGGGCTTGATGAAGGTGGTCTTGATTTGTCTGGTAGAGCAAGAACATTTGATTACAAAGAAATCAAGACAGAGAGCTTACCCATTTTAATAGTCTAAAAGAAAACATATCAAATTGGAACTATGCTGTTAAGTATACAACAAGATACTTCTAATATGGAAATTAAGTTTGCTTTTCCAGGCTCTATTCAGTTTGAATAAGCTTGAAATATGTTTTTATGGTTTCCTTAAAAACATCCTCATGTCACAAATTTTGCAAGTGTTCACACACCACTATTTACTCCTTTAAAAGTCTAACAGTCATTTGATTCTTAAATGATGAAGGTGTAGAAGAAATAAAAATAGCAATGTTTATGCATACATAAAGGTTAATAAAGAAAAACTGTGTTGAACTTTTTCAATTTAATGCTGAGTTTACAGTTCATGCCACTAGCCCTTCACCCCTTCACCTACTTTACTTCAAGGGACACTATAATCCAGCATGTTCTAACCATCCAGCACATGATATATGGCATAACCCTTAGATTCAGAAGTCAACTTTGATAAGGTAATGATTTACACTTTACAAGCCAATTGAGACATCTCCTCCCTTTACATGCTACTTGGTAACTACATTCATATTTGCCTGGTGCTCTATCTTCTGCAACACCTCATTTGTGGTGTTTATATTGGTATCCTATTTCAGAACAATTTAGATACTAAGAGGAATCCTTACTAAAAAAATGTTAAATACAACAACCACAGGAAGTAATATGAGAAGGAAGAAAATGGTTAAAAATAAAAATTTGTATCTATCCCATCTGTCAATGATGCCTTAAGTAAAGTGGCAGTAAAAGACTACACTGCAAGTTATGAAGAATAAACACTGAAGAAAGTTTCCTCCAAACAGTAACTGAGGCTGTTAAATTTAAGAGATTGATAAGCAGCAAAGACCCGGGGTTTAGATATACATACATGCTCACACATTTTGAGATGTAAAATGCAAATCCTGAGATCACAATGATCTAAGCTTACTATCAACTCATCTACTCCCCACAAAAAGAATTTCAACTCTACATGAAAGAATTGTGCATTAATCCTACCTATAATGAATAGAAAGTCCTAAAATACACGGCTAGAACACAGCAAGCATGATTCAGAAATTAGATGGAAGCTGTATAAAAGGGCACTGGAAAAACTCAGTCATGTGTCCTCCCTCACTGAGCCTTAGGATGAATTCTGCACTAAAAGTATCAATAACATAGCAATTTGTATTATACATAATCTCATTCACATTTACAAAGGAAATTGTGCCTGATTAGTGTCTGACTGCTAGCCAGAAAATAAAACCACTGGCATCAAAAGTTCAAAATTCAATTTCTAAGCTGTTGCAATCTACTGAAAATACTTATGATAAATACTAATAAAACTTGTTAGGTATAGATTTCAGTGGAGTGGACAGCACCTAAGTCTAGTGACATTCTACACTAAATAGCCTCATGTGAATTTATTAGAAATGTACACAGTAAAAATGTGAGAAATATTTCAATTCAACTACAAGGAAACAATTATTAGCACTATAATCAGCCACTCTCACACAAAGCAGTCAGGAAACCTCATCTGATTTATTATTTCTACAAGCACCAGAAATGATACAACCTTACTACTGAACTCACAGCAGATTTGCTCTCAGGGTGTAGCAGCAAATATGTTTTGGAGTTTGCACTCCCATGTCAAAGAAATTCTCTGACTACTACTATCAGCACACAGCACACTGAAGGGTCTGTTTGTATCAGAAGATTTCAAAACAATTCCTTTTGTGTGTACTATAGGACAATGTGGCATGCTAACACAGCGTGTCATTCCTTAAAAATTATGCTTGCTTCCAAAGTTAAATCAAACATGTTATTTGTCTTAGAATCAGCTGCCATATTCTCCCTGTTTGTTTTTCTTCTCAGTTATTATTCTTCCTCTTCAAGAAGCTTCTCTCTTTTTACCAAGGGGAAACAGAAAGGATGTGAAAAAAAATTATAAATCAGGAAGTGTACATAGTCAGCCACATCATCTGCAAAGCCACTGCAGCAGACAGCTTCAAAACTGGAGAAGCAGAATCTCTTACTCTCTCCTCTCTGCCACAAAAAAAAAGAAAAACAAAACCAAAACAAAAAACAACTGGAAAGACTATTTTGCTGAACAAACAGAGAGAATGAGAACTGAAGAGCCTGTTTACTATTTAAGTTCAAGGGAAGCTGCTCATTTCAAGGCACAAAGCCTGTAAATACTCTCTTTCCCTCTGATTTAAAAATTCATTCAAGAAATTGTTTTCAAATTACTTATATTTAGATGGAGGAATGATGTTTGGATATGTTTTCACTTACTTTTCCACCTTCACAACCTGTCTTTATACAAACTGGCAAAGTCTACTATACAATTCTTCTTACTGTTTAAAAACATTTCAATGGGAACATATACAATGTTTTCATTGCACTTTCCCCTACAATACTTGAAGGAAGTGTTCAGCTGCTATTTTTCCTTGATGTGACCTACATAACAAGAGATCTGCCTCCATAGAGATAACAGTTACAACAGCTGTGGCTGATGAAAAACAATGGAGCTGTTTCATCAAATAGACGCTTCTTAAATATTAGATCTCTTTTAATTGGCCTGATTATCTCCCTAAACCAGTATTTGTGATAAATATCAACCCTCCTATCCATCCACCACTAATATAAATCTATTTAGAAACAAAAGTCTTTCTGCAATCTGGTCTCAAACAAAGCAAAATAATAGAACAAAAATAAAGAGAACATACATGACACAAATCAATGAAGTCCATAATGTGGGGAAATAACAAGTGAGTTGCCATGTCTTCACTGGTCACTGCTGTACAAATGACCAACAGAAGTTGCTGCAGGCAACCTGGTATCACACACACCTCTTGCAGAGTAAAGCCAAGCACCTCCAAAGGCAGTGAAAGCTCAGGCACCGTAGCAGTGGGACTGAAGAGCAAAATTAAACAAATAGAGATGCTTACCAATAACTAATTGAAAGGTATGAAAGAAACCAAAGAAACATCATCTAACATATGTTTCTCACATACTGTGAGAAAACAAGTAGCAGAAAAGCCTAAGATGCCACTGAACTCACAAAATTCCCTGACAATTCCACTTGAGGCTTTTTTTATACAAGTGGGCTATCCAAAGTAGTGAGAAGGAGTGAGACCCAACTAGCTCCTCTGGCATCAAGGCATACAGTTGACCTTTTCGTTCTGTTTTGGTCAGGCTTTTCCCCAGAAAGGACCTTCATGGGATCTCTCCCATGCACAGCTGGCAAACCCGTCTTTTCCAAAGCTACAGCCGATCTCTGGGGCTTCGCCTACTTTTCATGTTTCATTAAAAGAACTGAACAGACTCAGAGCACTAAGAACAGACACACCACCCAACTGTGTATATTCCCTTTGGAAGATAATCCTGACTATCATCCTCACATAAATTTAAAGAGAACTATTCACTAGTAATTCAAAATTGTCCCACTGTAGAAGAATGACTGAATTAGTGGTGTTTTACAAAACCAAACCTCAGAAAACCCAAGATGTTCAAGTTACTTAACTCCAGTAAATGAAAATATTTTTAATCCAAATAAACTCCCCTGAAGTGCTGGCCACAAGAAATGAACAGTATGATGCTGCAAAAATGAATTCGTTTTCTTTACACCTACCATTTGTTAAACAGCTTAGGTAAGCAGTGCAGGAATGTAGTGGTACACAAAGCCTTGTCTCTTATCCTACAGTAATATCTTTCAAAACTACTGCAACACCTTGGTCATTAAGGTTGACAGGTCTGCAGCTATTATTGTGTCACCAAATTATTAAAATAAATAAATTCTATGGTGAAATTTAAGAGTGTAATGGAGCTCCGTTTCTTCCTCTCTACCTCCAAGAAAAGGTTCACATCTGACCTCTTTAAGACTTCATATACTATTTTCATTACTTCCATTCACACAAGCAGCCTTTAATACTACCCTTCCACAGAAATTTCTCCTTAATTTACAGAATGAGTTCAGATGTCCAATACAGTCAACTGGAATACACCAGAAAGTCCAGAATCCAGCAGAGAACTCTCTCACTACCTCAAGGCACCTGAAAGGAAACAACTGCTATGGCTCTGGTCTTGATCTTCTTGTTTACTCAGCCCGGTACCCTGTAACATTTTTGAAGCTGAGCAATTCAACTCCTCTAAGATGTGTTTTGTACAAGAACACAAATAACAAGATCCCATTAGATATTTACTCAGTGAATAAACCAAGGCAAAACCAATGAAGATAGAGCATACACATTTCTCTATCTCATGTTGCAACATGTACTAGTAGGTCAAAACAATGTCCTCTAAGGGGTGGTTTGCAGACAGGTAAAGAGGCATATGTGAAAACTGAACCAAAACTGGAGATTGCAGGACAGACACTGCAGTGTAGAAATGAGGCCACACCAGTGATGGGAAGGGCAGAACACATTAACAGGCAATTAGAACCTGAATTCTGGGAAATAAATGCTAGAGACTGCAGAAAGGGAAAGTAAAAGATGAAAAACAGGTAGTAGCAAGACCTAGGTTCCTGGTCATATTTAGGAAGAAGGGAGAGAAGTGGCAAGAAAAGCATGGAAAATTAGAAGTTGTATGACAGAATCTTCTATTTGTAATCACCCCATAGTCAACAGAAAATTCAGTTGAGTATTTCCAACAATTAATTGCAATTCAGATCAGAAAACAAGAGCTAAAAAAACCCTCCAAAAACCACACCCAAAACCCATAAAAGTCACATTCGTAAACTCACAAGTTAGGGTTCTCAAGTGTAAAGCAGGCTCCTGAAAACTAAGCTCAAAACTATTCAACTGTTTCTCAGGAAAGAAAATCTGAAAAACATGAAACTGAGCCTGAAGTATACAACTTATATTTAGATACAAGTTAAACTTAGATACAATCAGTATCTAAGTTCAGAAAAAGCTATCATTTGTTTAACCTCAAGGTTCATTTTCATCTAAAAAAATGTGTCTGCAGCTGTAGGAATGAACAAAAGTCATCATTAACTGAAAGCAAGAAACAGAAAAACCCAAGTTATTCTGCAGCAGATTCTGACCAATACCCTCAAGTGTCCTGTGTGTCTGCACAACCATTGCCTCATTAGCAAAAAGAGTTCCACCTCCATGTTCTCAGCTAACACTGTTTACTCATTTAGATGAAGAAAAAACCTGAAGTCAATCAGCCTCTATCAAGCACTGGACTATACAATATGAATGTCAAGCAATATTAAAGAGGTTTAGTTTGCATTTGGGGCCAATACAAGTACTGCTCAGAAACTGGAACACGTGGAAGCAATTAAATGGACACCACTCTCCTGTTTTCACACATCTTGTAAAAAGCTAGTGGAGTTATCTTAACACAGTAGAGTGATCAAATGACTTGTTTCCTTCTATATGTTAATTCTTCAAAGTAATAAAGAGGCCAGCACGGTTTCAGCAGGCTTCTCCACAGTGACTAAAAGACAGTGCAATTTTTCCACCCTAAGTGGTCTGACGCATGCCTTTACAAATAGTTTTTGAACCTGGACCTCAAGGCTAACCATGCTCTTCCTCATTCTCCAGGCCAGCAGATTGCACCTTAGGCAAGAGTTCTATAAAGTTCACAGGAAGAAGACAGGATTTTGTGATGTGTATAAAGTCTTTCAGATTACTGATTAACAAGAATCTCAAATGAAGAATACACACATTCCTCGATCCAAAGCCTTATAATATAATATAGCCTTAATAAAACTCTCATTACTCTTATCTGGAAAGTGGAAAATCTAACTCAGAACCTTATCAGTACTCTCTTACACTAGCAGACTAGGAGGCACACAGTCATCTTGTACCAACTGGTTATGACTGTCTCATTTGGCAGCATCATTCCTCAAGAGCCAGGATAGGAAAAAAGAAAAAAACCCAACGTGGTAGTCTGGTTATAGTCATTATTTTAGAAAGGGGGAGGAGTATTAGGAGAAGCAGAAGTGTTAAAGGGAGGGCTAGTCCTAGATTTCCACATATACACTTGTGCATATTAGTCAACTTTATTGTTTAGATTACCACAGGCAATTTCATGAAAAAGAGTAGCTGCAAGCTTTGGTATCTTAAAAGTAACATTTTTTCCCCAGATTTGAGGACATGAACACAAAGCCTCACTCATGCACTTTTGAGTAAACTTTTATCCCATGAAGGAAAAGGACTTATATGTGTCAGCCTCTATTATCCTCAACCTGATGCCATATATTACTTAAATCCCAGCATTTCCAATAAGAATTATTTAATTATTCAAAAACTTAAAAAGCAGTTTGCTACAAAATGTATGCTATCCCCATGCTATTTTCTATCTTCACTGTACCACAAGCTTGTCATCACTCTCAAGCACACACATCCTTCTGCAGGGTTCATGTTGAAAGCAACTACTCAGAGAGATACTGAATACTTTTGTTCTACAGCTATGTGCCATGCCTACAGCACTAGTTAGTTCTTTAATTGCAAGCTTAGGGACACTGTGGATTACAACCACATCCACCATCTGGCACGAGGTGTGCAGAAAGGGGAGATGTGAAGGCTTCACAATAGCCCCCAAACACCAAATTCACCTAAAGTTTGTGCCCGAGTACATTAAGGACATCTATCCCACTGAAACCCTCTCATCTGCCAAGCCGAGGCAGTACTCGCGGTACTACAGGAGCGGTCACAACCCCCACATGGCACGCTTGGCTCTCTATCCCTCTGCTGAAAGCCAGGGCGCAACGGAGCAGCAACAAAAGCAACGACCCCTTCCACGCACACACACCCGGCAAGCCCTGCCGCCGGCCAGAGAAGGGGCAGGGCGGGCACCAGCCCAGGCACAGCCCTGTCCCTACCTCTGCCCCGGGGCACGGCGCGCTCGGAGGCACCGCCGGCCCCAGCCCTGCACCCCGCGCCTGGCCCGGCCGCCCGGGACGTGCCCCTTGCCGCTGTCCCGGACCCCCCGGCACTCACCTTTGCAGACGGGGGAGCTGGGGCTCTTCCTCTCTGGGGAGCTTCTGCCCGGCTCCGGCGAC
>QWTY01002553.1:14129-24293 GCA_008033365.1 Pseudorectes ferrugineus
GTGAGGATTTCATGTTGTATGATTGGAATAATAAAAAAAGTTTTTAGCTGGTTTGTTATTATAAACCAAACCAAATTGTTTGTAAAACTCCAAAAAAGATTATAAATAATTTTCAGAGGAAGAAATCCAAGTACACAGAGATTAACTAAGTAGCCTAAAGTCACTTACAGAGTTGGAATTTGAAATTAGAACTCATTGACACAGGTCAGTGAGCAATAGTGGTGGAACCTGCCTCTACTTTATTATGGTAATCAAGATGATATGATTCTCTTAAGAGTTCTATTTTAATTTGTCCTGCATGGATAAAAAGCAATTTAAATTGAGAAATAACAAATGTCTTATTCTATATAAATAAAAAATGAAATAGAAAAAAAAGGTCAGAGGAATTACTCAAGCAAAGAAATAAAATTTTCGGTAAAGCAGAACTGAGTTTTTAATCCAGAAAATGTTGCTATTCTAATATTGATTCCACAGGAAAAAAAACATGCATGAATTCTGAAAGGTGAAAGCCACCACTTTAAGTTTCCAAAGAAGTTTAAAAAAGAAGTCACTAATCCTCTGGTCTTAAAATAAACGCATCATTTAATAAGTAGTTATCTTGTCATTTAAATAGCAATCTCCTGAGCATATTTTAGCTACAAAGTGCTCTCCTAAAATATGCCAAACACTAAACTTCATTTTATATGTTCCAAAGAACAATTAGGTGAGCTAAAATTGTTCTTATATGAAGTGTATATAGAGTTCCTATCTATGACTTTATTCCTAAAAAAACCCCACCAAAACCATCCATAGGAGAAAAAATAATGTAAAAGGCTGAACAAGAGGGAATAAATACTCAGCCGTTAGGATTAATGGAAAGGACAGACCACAGATGGTAGGGAATGGGATGGTTAGAAGAAAACAAAAATAGAGAATATTGGGGTGTGAAGGGGAGGTTTATAGGGTGCACCAGAATAAAGTTTTTAGTCTTTCACCAAAATTCACAAAAAGATATGCTTCCCAAGGTATCACAGGTGTGTCAAAACATAAGGGTTCTCAGTAATAGGCACTAGGAAACTAAAATAAGTCAAAAGAGATCATTATTTTATCATGTTTTTTCTCTAGAATAAACATCCAAATATAGTAGAAAAAATTAGTGTCTCAGAATCTACTTCAGATGTCATAAAGGTAACAGAATTGTTGTTTTGATTGAAATTATAAAGAATCCAACAAAACACACACAGCAAATCAACATCAAAACAACAGGTATCTTGTTGTTTTGCTTCTGCTTTGTTATCACATTAGTGCCAGATAATTTCATGAGAGAAATTAATGAGATTTATCGTTCCCTAATAGCTACCCATCAGACAGTGAATACTTGAGGTTGTTCTTTGTCATGATGTTTCACAGGACAGAAAGTACAAACTGAATTATTCATACTGAATACCTGGGAGCTGCATGTCTTCAGCAATTTTGGAGATCAAAATGTCAGACTATAGAATGTGGTGTTTATTTTTTGGTCACAAAACCTAAGTATTTGGTCAAGGTTGTATAATTTAAGAAATATTTTTTTTAAAGTTAATCATAAATCAAGAAAGAAAGTTAGAAAGTGAGCAAACAAAACAGCAAGCTATCTATTAGGGTCTGTTTTTTTCTTGATAAACACATATTAAGACTGAATTTTAAGAATAATTTTTTTTTATAAGCAGGAATAAAAAAAATATAGCCAGTGCTAAAGTTACTTAAATACTGTAAAGTCAGTACTTAACATGGCTTATTATATAATATATAAGATCTTACTCAGTCTTTAAGATAACCTGGTACTATCCTTTTTGCCTGTGAGTATCAGGCTACTTTAAGTATTCCAGGGATTTTAGTGCACTTTGTATTTCACAGAATCAGGAAGAGGGCATGAAGGGACCGGGAAGAAATTTTTTTTTATGACAGACTCTTATATCAGGTTCTGCAAATTTGACTTTTTTGGATTACCATATTTAACTTTCTTAAAGGGGAGAAATTCTTTCCCTTTTAAGTTAACACTTATCATGAACTCTAGCACTAATGTATTTGTTATGGTAGCAGCATATTAAGGTGGCTTATGCTGTGTTTATTTTACAGCATTAAATTGACATCTATATTTGTTTAACTGGAAAATTAAGTGTACTGATATCCTGAAGGAAGAGATAAGGTGTCATTTTTTATTCTGCTATGTATAGTGGAGGTATAAAATAGTTTATGTGAGGCTCTTCTCAGATGCCTTGATCTTTGCTGGAATGGAAGAGAACATGCTTGAAACCTTCCTGTGACCTCTCATCTTTCAGGGAGATAAATCGGTTTCTCCAGGTTTTTGAACTACTCCAAGATAATCTTTAGATTTACCTCTGTGCAGGGCCAAAGGATTCACAGAAAAATTAGCTAATACCTTTCTCAGCTGTTTTGTCACACATAGTCATATCAATCCAGCAGTGGATGACATGAGGCAAAAGAAATCAATGAAAATTTTACAATAATGAAGTTGAAAGAAAAACACTTTGTGTGATTAATTGTTCTTCATGCTTTTTAGTATCATTCAAATCATTCAGTTTTTTAAAATTTCCTTCTAGCAGAGGAAATCACTGATATAAATGCTGATTGAGTAATTCAAGCCACTTAGAAAGATAGAATCATAGATTCTATCTCTTCTATCCATTTTAATGTGTATTATAATATGGTAATCTATAGAAGCTATAAAACTCACCAGAAGCAAAAACAATCCAATACATATAAGGTATTAAATAAAAGGCACTTAATTTAACTAATGTTCAGTGTAACAGGAGTCACATACATAGCCAAGTAATAAAAGCAATACTGTTATTGAAACAGATCAGAGCTATAAAGTGAGAGATAGTATGAAAATCTCATGGAGGACTTATTTAGATGGATAATGGCTGTGAGCTTCACTTGTACTTAAACAAATGAAGAGCAATCTAACCAATAAATACAGCCTTTTAATCATGACCAGTAGTAGTTTTCAGAAATGATGGATTTGGAATATTGTTTATTGGAATTTTTCCACTTTGTCTCTTGCTTTGTCATCACATTTCCTTTCCACATGTACACTTCACAACCTTCTGTATTTACTATCTTTTCACTAATTATTAATTGATTTAAGAAACAGCTAGACTGTAGGATAACTACCAACATCCTACACATATATATATCCAACATGATGGCCCACTTCAATCTGGTCTTCATCCCATATATACACTGAAATGAAAACAAGAACCTTTCTTTGAACTGCTTCACAAGGAAAATTTTCATCTTCTAAATGGCTTGAGGAAACTGAAAAGATAAGTATATTTAGTGAAATGTAGCCCTTCAAATTAGAAATCAGTGGTCTTAGCCCAGCTAAACAACTCTTAAAGACAAGAAAAGCAGAGCAAAAAAAGGATAGATTAAATCACTACCTTACATCATTGTACTGCCAGACCTCCCCTTCTGTCAGTGTTGATGAGTCTTTTTCCATTTTCTCAGTATTAATTCATGTTAATGTTTGATGGCAAGATATCGTTCTAAAGTCTTTAAAAGCCCTCGAAGCATACTAAATTCTTCTAACTTCTCAAGGCTGAAATACAGGAATATATGTATATGTGTGTCTCTGTTTTTACATGTACATATGTATGTAAACCCAGTAAATCAGTATGTTATTGGTAGATAAACACATAGATCTGAGTTCCACAGCCATGCTCCTTCTGCCTAATGAAGTTAGGAACATGTAAAGGGGACAAGACATTACAGCTGCATATCATCTTCCCAACTGAGAAGAAAGAAGACTGAGTACAATAGCAAAATAATTCTTCAACTACTTCTTTGATATTCTTTGTTTTGTAAGTCATCCCCATGTCACTGTGAGTCTCTTTTATGTTTCTTAAATATTCATACAGACTAAACATTACATGGCAACATATTGTGCTAAATTAAATTAGTATCAAACACTGTGCTTGTGTGAGGAAATGAGTTGTAGAAAAAGGTGAAGAATGCACAACTTCAAAGAAGTCTGTGATTCCTGCTTTTCAAATAATGAGGGCAGGCTGCATGAACAATATTATCTTGTACCAAACAATGCACAACAGAAAATTCAGCAGCTATAATTTATCACCAAAAACCATGAGGAGAAAAGGGAATATGTCATTAAAATTTAGTCACCAAAACATCTGCAGAAGAATCCAAATAGAGAACCATCTCTTTCTACTACACAAAAATGCTGAAACTTGAGGATGTCCTTGAAACTGAGAAAGGTGAATTTTACTGGGTTGTATGAAATGTTTTTCACCTGTTTTGCAATACAGGCTGGAATATGTCCTGTAGTCAAGGACAAAAACATTACTGAAAATGTTTCAATATGTATCCTAAATGTATTCTAAAATGTAACCCTCAAAGAACAAATATCTTAAAGCACACTGAATTATTTCTGTATATTCTATGTTCTTAAATGATTGCTACCAAATCTACTGCATTATTTATTAATTTAATAATCTATTCTGCATATTCTATAGTTATTTAATATAATATGTTAGCATATGGTATATAAAATCAAAGATAAAATCAAGGTACATTTTCAATTTTGCACCAGTGCATTCCTTAAATGAAAGTTGTTACTTCCTTTTTGGAACTAGGTCAGTACCCATATCTTAGGACCAAATCTGATATCACTCAGTCTTTATTATGTGCTTTTTGGTTATGTTTTCAGTGGAACAGACAGAGAAAATCTGTGGCATATGGACACCCCAGGGTCCATGTTTTTCTGTTACAAAGAACTCAGACAAGGCTGCATTCCCCCTACTTTCCCACCCCAAAATACATCCATTATATGACAGATGACATTAAGTAAGCATCCTGGAGATGGAGACAAGAACACACCCAGCTGGCTTCATATCCCTTCAAATCATGAGCTAGACAGCTCTGAGCTGGAACTCACTGTAATGGCCTAGTTTGAAAGTCTTCAGATAATTCATAGATTCACAAGGAGACAACACTTAACAAGTTTCTGTGGGACCACATTTTCCCTTTTTGTGTTCAGAATATTGTTCAGAATATGTTTTAGCTGGAGGAAGGCACTGTCACCTATTTGTAAAAAAACTGATGCAATGACATAAACTTAGCACTAGAATTGTGCAGTTGACAGCATCGATCTAAAAGCTACGTAACTGAAGGGAATGTGTTTATCCTGACCATTCCTGAAAGTTTGATAGTCTTTTTAAGTATTTGCATTAAATTCTAACTGTGCTTTCACCAAATGTTTATGTAGGATTTTACTGAGTCCAGGAGAAGAAGGACACAGGGAACACATACTGGGGCAGAAGGTAGAAATTGAAACAGTCAATACAAACTCAATTAAATTTACTCATTATTACTGAAAATGGGCTTTGTCCATTACTTTCTAGTTCTTTTCCAAAAACTTGGGTATACAAAGAAACTGTATAACTCTATAAGCTCTAGGATACTACATTTATTTCACTAGGAATCTTCAAAAGGAAAAAAATTAGAAATAAAATTTCATATTAAACGTTGTAGATAAATGTGAATTTATTCATGTACCTTCATATCTATGCACACAGAAACACAGCACAAAAATATGTCGAAGAGAAATCAAAATTTAAGAAAATTGCCTCTGGATTGAAATATTCTTTATCAGAAACAGGATATTGGGTTGTGAAAATTCAGTAATGCTCAAAGATCGGCACCAAGCAGAGAAGCAAACCAGATGTTCTGATTACAGACAAAAATCATTCTTTCTGTCAATAAATGTATGATTCAGCCACATCTGGGATAATGTCTTTAGTTTTGTGTCTGTCATCTCAAAAATATTGCACAGAGTAAAAAAAAAAATCAGCAACAAGGAAGTTTGAGAGTATGGAGTCACACCCATATGAAGAATACAACTAGTACAGAGCTGTTGAATGTGGAAAAATGGTAACTGAAGAAAGATATAAAAGAGCCCTACAAATTTATGAATGGTGTCAAGATTGTGCACACAGGTATTAACTGTTCACTGCAGCTAATGCCACCGGTACTAGGAAGCTCAGAGTACCAAGTCAGTCAGATCCCAATTCAAAACAAGAAGAAGGAGGCAGGTATTTAGAAGCTGGAGCAGACAAGTGCTTTTCCTTTACCTGAACGCAGAAATTTACACAGAGTCAGGAGTAGAAAGGAAGATGAGTTCATGTAAAAGAAATACAGAATCAGGTGTTTCCTGTAAAAAAGGGTTGGAGAATGAGAGAGCATAAGGCAGAAGAATATAACTTCCCAGGTGTTATTCTTATGTAGAAAAAAAGTCAACTGCTGATGCAGACAAAATACTGCATCAGATAATCCATCAGTCTGGGCCTGTGTGTTCTAACTTTTCCCTGAAAAAGGAAAGTTAAAGTGGAGACAAAAATAAAAAAGGACTTTTTTTTTTTTTTGGTGGCATCAATTAGAAGAACTGGAGACTATCATGAGGATTGGTTCTGTGTTGGCTCTACTAATAGCAAAATAACACGACTGATGTGTCAAACCAATAAAAGGTCACGTTTTAGATCTTGGAACGAAATACTTGAGAGACTGGAATGGCACTGTGCCTAACTAGATTGACCAAGAGTAGAAGGAACCAACTTACAAATATTAAAGGACTTCCATCTACATGCCCATCTTGGCTGTAACAATTTTATACTCTCATATTGTGCTTCTTTCCTTCAGATTTGTGCTAAACTGATTAGCAAACTGCACTGGCATGCAAAGATAAAGATGTATAGCAGTGTATGAGCTTTAATCACTATCTGTAGAAGATTTGAAACTAACAGAAGCAGTTATGTTTCCTTTAAAATTGTTCACAGCTATCACATAATTTTATATGCAAAATATACTGTTTAGTTAATTAAAGTTTGTTAAACCTTTCTCTTTTTTACCTCAAACTTTTAGAGCTTCAGATGAATCTTTACAATAGGGCTCTAATTTTCAATGTAATCTCAATATTGATTACTTCAGTTATTTATGCCTTAGTGGAATGAAAGAATCATTACCTATTTTTATTAATGAACTGAAAAAGAAAAAGCAAACAATGCATTAATTACATTTTCAGTTTATACTAAATTAAGAGCTAATGCAAAAAATGAGAAATGAGACACACAAAAACGTCTAAAAAACTAAGTTAATTGTAGACTGGAAATAATTAAAGGATCTTCAGCCTGCAAACCTGCATATAGGCACCTGGGGGGTTAATAAACCAAGACACAGATATTCGCAGATATAAAGTACTTGGAGCACAGTAACACTGAGTGGGACTTCCTGCTCTAAATAAACAATATTAGAAACAAAGGAGCTTTTAGCTGCTTATATTATGGAGGAAAAGATTAAAACCCAGTCAGTTTTATCTTCTGTAGTATGTAAACCAATCAAATCAGAAACCAAAGGAATGAAAACCTCTTTCATATAGTTATATATGACCATTCATGAATAATGTTTATACAGTTCTGGGCACTTCATTGTTCCAGATGACATCAGGAACTCAGAAATTCAAGGAAGGACACTTTGATAAGACATATGAACAGAAAAGTTTTAAGGGAAAAATTAAAATTTATGATAGGCATTTACTAGCTAAATTGAAACTAAAAGATTGGGTACGCAACTTATGTGGCCAATATAGTCATTAAAGTTTTTGTGAATTATATGTTGCTTAAAGTCTCCTTATTCAATTTGCAGATTGCATTTCCTTTTTGCTCTTTTGTAGACACCACGGCAGGAGATTTTTTTCTCAAGAATTTGCAAAGAAGCAAAACTTGAAAATATTTGTAAGAAAAAAATGTGAGAACTTCTGCAATAGAAGTGAACATATAATTGCTTGGAAGGCAGCTTTGAAACATTCCAAAATATTTCCTTGTAAAACTAAAAATGTTTGGATTTATTGGTGAAGAGGAATAAATCTTTATATTTCTAAATTCATGGAGACTAAAGAGAGAAAGAAAAGATATCATATGCAAGAAGCAATCAATTGCATTGTGGTACTGGCAAGAAATAAGAAAGCAAAAGATAGTGTACTAAAATGACCATTAAAACAAAAAAGATTCAAAATACCTATAAAAGTATTATAACTATCGATAAACCCTCATTTTGCAAGTGCTCTAAGCAGATATTGAATTACAAGAACCATGATCCAAGTCTGTAAAAGCTGTGGGAAAATATTCACTTACTTCAGTCAAAAAGGTCATGTCAAATAATCACTAAACTTGGGGACAGAGCTTGTGGTGTTCACATAGATGTGCTCAATATTCTTCTGGAGACTTTTAATGGTCATGTTTTCCTTGTGTATGTATATTTCAGCACTTATTTGAACACCTAAAATTTAGACTACAATTAGTCCTTTGTGTTAGACTAAATGTCTTTTCCTCCTATGTTTTTTGCCATCAAGGTTATTTCTAATTCTTTGGTCATATGCATCTTTGGAAGTGGTCATTTTTCTGCCTGTATGTGTATGCTGGCTTTTGCTGTTACTTGATATGAAAACTAAGTATATTTAATTTTTACAATTCCTTTTTATTTTATCTAATTTTGTATACTGACATGAGAATCAAAGTATCCTTACTTAAACAAAATTTTCCAGACTCTATTCTACATCTGCTTGTAAAAATAGACAAACGTTGATTCAGATTCATGTTTCCTGAGTGTTCAAGATATTTTGTTTAAAGAGAGGTTTAATTCTCCTTCTCAGTATCAAGAGGAAGTTGTATTTATGTTGTTTATTTCCACATCATATTAGCAAAATATATTGGCATAGTGTCTCCTTCCAACAGACACACACCCACATTGAAAGAGTAACATCTTCTCAGCAAGATCAAGATGGAGAATCATGATATGAGAGAATAATGATAATAATAAAGTCTTACTCAAATCCCAGTATCTGAAACAATATCAAGGAGATTACTGAAAAAGACAGGCCAATAAATGGGGAGGTTTAGCTGTTTTAAATTTCCCTTGGCTTACAATTGCCTTTTTTAGATATAAATTTAAGACCTGTTGGGTTTCAGTGGAGTAGTTATCATCTATGGAGCTGTACAGAGATGATAGAAGTTGCACACATGTTGAATTTGGTCCCTTGGATTTTATCTCATTTTATCTGAACAGTAAATCTCTAAAATGGATTAGCCTTCAATTTTAATGTAATATTTTAAAGTAAGATAAGATGGCTTGCCATGATAAGGTACAATAAAAGTTTAAGTAGCTGTTTTCAGGATAACTCAGTGGTAAGTGACCAACAGCTACATGCCAGTACCTAATTTGCTCCACAGTTTTTCTTCTAAGAAGTGGTTTATAGCTTCAGCAAGTATAAACAGTGGTGAATAGAATGGGAGAAACTTTATACTTTTCAGATGTTTTAGATATCTACTGCGTTCATAATACATTTTTGTTCATCTTTCATCAGAGATAACTGTGAATACTCACTTTTTCCATTAGGAATTGGTGTTTACTTAAGCTGAAATAAAGCAGAGTACTTTCCTGTACTGAAATACCAAGACATGATAAAACCCCTGAAACACCACTGACTCCTCCAATATTATTTGACCAGCAAACTAAGAGGAATTTGGATACGATGAAAAAGTCACATTATTTCGTTTGACTTTTGTATTCAAAGTTATTTTTGAAATGTCAGAATACTGAAAGCCTAGGACTTATTTTACTTGTACAAAGCCTATCTTACTTTTTTCAGAGTACTTAAATAAGTAAGTGGGTACAATCTGGTTTTAGTTTTTTTTATAAAATGTCTCCTATAATTCTTGTGGCAGAAATTGCGCATATATTTTATGGTTTCCACTTGAAGTGTGTTTTGTTCTATTAAAAGTTTTAAGAATCAATGTTCATTTACTAATAACATTTTGTATCACCTTGTAGTCACGTGCTTCTGTATTAGTTGCAGGTCTTAATGTGCCTAACTGGTAACACGTGCATGCAGTAAACATCATCTTGTCCTACAAAACAAATTACTTCTTTATATACGCATTTTGTTAATCACTATATAAGTGAAAGTCTGCTAATGAAGTTATTTCTTATGGTGCTGAATTTAATTTTCATCATCAATAATTTCCTTACAACCTTATGGTTTCTGTACAGTCCCATGAGAATGGTGCTATAGTTTTAATATTATCCAAGAGCCTAAGAAGTTGTTCCTATAAA
>QWTY01002555.1:0-11584 GCA_008033365.1 Pseudorectes ferrugineus
GGGCCCCGCGGCCATTCCGGGCCCCGCGGGTACTTACACAGCGAGCCCCCCGATGGCCGCCAGCCCGGCCAGCACGGCCACCACTTCCAGCAGACTTCGAGGAGCCCACGGGGGCCCGCCCCGGGCCATGGGGCGCGGTTCGGCCTCCGCAGCCGTCGGCCCGGCCTGTTTAACCCGTCCCGGGCCGCTTCCCTCGGCCCGTCCCTCCGCGGCCTCCCGGGGCGGCTGGCAGCCCCCCCGGCCCTCCTCGGCAGCACCCCCGGGCCGTCCCTGGCAGCCCCCCCGGCCCTCCTCAGCAGCCCTCCCGGCCGCGGCCGGCTCGGCGCGGCGCAGGCGGAGGCTCGGGTTTGCTTTCATTTTCGGGGCTGCCTCGGAAGCGCCGGGGGCAACCCTCGGAATCGAAACTGGCACATGGGAAATGAAGGCGACGGATGGAAATGAAATGTTTCCTTAAAAAAAAAAAAAAAGGCGCTTTCAGCATTTTCTTTTGCGTGAGCAGCCCCCTCCCCTCTCCTGGCTGAGCAGGGTCCCACTCGGTGTCTGCGCTGGGGACACATCTTGGGATGGTTTTCCTCAGCCTTGGGTCATGTTTCCCCTCCTTACAGGCTGAGCAGAGCCTCCAGCCTTTGCCAGGAATTTTTGCCCCTGTGCCTGCCCCTTTATAGAACCATAGAATTGCCATTGAAACTGCAGGAAAAACAGAAACTCTCCGGCAAGATCTTTTCAGTGTTAGAGAATCACGGCATTACTTTGTTCTGGCCGGGATGTTATTTCAGCCAGGATGTGCAATAGAAATTATTTCGTCCACGCGTGCCCGGGTTGTGCAGTGAAAATCATTCCACCATACATGATTCCTTACTAGACTTTTCACCTATTTATACATAAAACACTCCAAATACGTTCACATTCATTGGTCCTAAATTACACAATTCTTAGTATTTGATCTCCTGTTGGTTATTGATCCCTTTGCCTTCAATGCTAATTAGGTCCTAGTCTGTTTTTTTTCCCAGACCAGGTGTCTCCAACCACACCAGGGTGTAATTTTTGTTAATGCTCATTTATCTCCTCTGTATCTTCTGGCTCCTCCCAATCTGTAGATGTTAAGCTCATCATGCCTCACCCAACCTCGGTGAACAGAATCTTTTCAAGAGAAACTTCAATTCCCTCCCCCTGGGCAAAGGCAAACAAACCCCTGATTAAAGTTACAAAAAATTTTAGAAGTTGTATCATTTCCAGCAGAATCATCAAGGTTGGAAGAGACCTTCAAGATCACCAAGTCCAACCATCCACCCAGCACTATCACTTTAACTCCTAAACCACAAAACCATCATCCAGCACCACATCCAGATACCTCTTGAACACCGCCGGGGTGGTGACTCCACCACATCCCTGGGCAACGTATTCCAATGCCTGACCATCCTAACAGTGAAAAACTTTTTCTAATACCTAGTCTGAATCTCCCCTGTCTCAGATTAAGGCTGTTTCCTGTAGGCATGGTAGAAGAGACTGTAGAAGAGGTAGTTGTAGAGACCAGTGAGGTCATGCCCAAACCTCCTTCAGCATTTGGGGGCAATGCTTTCCGCACAACCCCAGCATGGCCCAGATCAGCTCCCTGCTGACCCCAACCCCTCTCAAACCAGGGCTGATCTTTGCTATGTCCAGCAGTGCTGCTTTACCCAGTGTCCTGAGGCGCCTGGTGATCCCACTGCCTTGCTTTATCCTTTATTTTTATTTTTGGTAGTGGTTAGGCAGCTGAAGGAGTCTAGTCAGTGGATGAGGAAGGGATAGGAGCACGACACAGGAGCAAGAAACAGGACTGAGCATGGCTGGGATTGCACTTTGTGGAAGCTGAACATTTTTACCAGCTGGCAGTCACCTGCACACCAGGTCTCCAGAGCCCTCGTTCACCCCATCCCATCCTTATATGGAGGGAAAACAAAAATTCCCCCCTTGGTGCTTATGGGAGAAAGCAGTGGTAGTTTTTGAGCTGCAGGCCTGGGGGATTTCAGGGCAATCACAAATGTAGCGCTGGGTCAGAGCAGAGTCCCTGGGGAATCTGGGGGCAAGTCAGAGTAGGGGGCTGGAGGGGGCCCTGGGGGAATTCAGGTAGCTGAGGGCACAGGGCTGCATGGGAACATCAGCTCTGGTGGCCTCGGTGGTTCATCAAGCCATGCCCATTCCTAGATCTACTCCTCCTCTGCGCCCTGCTGCCGATGTGGAGTTTGAGAAGCATCGAGCTGAGAAAATAGTAACAGAAAAGGAAGTGGGAAAAGAAGCTGCCGATGTTCCAGCACTGCCAGCAGTGCCTGCTGACCTTTTTGGCTTCTCTGCTTCATTTTGTTTTCTGTAGAACAGCTCTGAATTTACCCAGGTTGGTGCGGTGCTCAAAAGCAAAGCGGGGTTTTTCGCTCCTAAGGTTTGGGCCTGTGCGAGGGAAAACCCCTCCCGCTTTTGCCTTGCAGTGAGGAATGGCTTCTGCTCCAGCCTGAAGGGCAGAGGAGTGGAATGGAAAGTCGCAGAGCTCTTCAAACAGAGAAGGAAGATGGGAGAACATCTCTACGTTGGCAAAAAATTGCCTGCAGCACTGAGATGTTTGGTTCTCATAATTGCTTCCAGTTCCCTGAATTCTCAGCTTCCTAAAAAATGAAGACATGATGTGTAATGCAGTTAAGTGACATCCAAGAGATGTCAGAGGAAAGTGTTAAGGGCTCCTTGCAGACAGACAGCAGATGATGATCCAGCAGCAGGAATCATCAGCAGGAGCCTGCAAACCAAGGGTGGGGAGAGCAGCAGTCTTCAAGCTCATAGGGATGCATTGATCCCAAAGGGATCTCCGTGTGTGAGTCCCATGGGATGTCCACAAGTGGGTGAGGAGAGCATTCCCCATCAGGGAGCACCTCCATCTCCAAGATGTTGCAGGGAAGCCTTGCCCTGGCTCAGCCCGTGGCATGGGGAGGTGGGCATGATTCTCCCCCTTTGCAAGGATGGCCTTCTGATGCTGAGCACTGCAAAGAGTTGCACCATGTTGCACCATTCTGGGGGGGTTTGTTGTATCTTTTATTAATGAAAATTTAGGCTTCTGCGCACCAACAGCCAGAATATGCCTTCTGGAAAGTACCATGTTGGAGCAGCTTGGTGACCTGCCCCTGCCATATGTTCGACACTGTGGTTAGCACTCACTTAGACTCAGAATTTTCCTTCACATTCATCTGGAAAAAAAGGGTAATTCTTTCTGACTAAAAAAATGTGCCTTTCTAGATGACCTTGGGGTTGAGGGCTCCTATTCGAGGGGGCTGTGAAGGGTAACACTGCAGCCCCGGAGCTACAAACTGGTTGAGACCCTGTAGGACATTTCCTCAGAACTACATAAGGCCTTCAGGCCAGGAGTTGGGAAAAAAGGTGAACATTAAAAATGCATGGTGCATTTAAACACGGCAGTGTACCTGTTCCAGATTCTACAGCTGTCCCCAAAAAGGGACTGCAAAGGCACATCTGGAATTCTCATTTTTTACCTCCCTTATTCATCTTCTCTTTGCCCCCCCAGACTTTCCATAGGATCTTTTGGGGCCCTAAAAATATGTTCATTTTGGCCCAGCACCAAACTCTTACCAGTCTCTCATTCTTTTAATAGCACCTTTTTCTCTGTAACAACAGCAGGCTGGTTTTTTTTCCTTTTTGTTTTTGAGTGGGGAATATTTCTGGACTTACCCCAGTTCTCAGTCCCCAGGTGCGTGTCTGTCACTGGGCAGTAAATAACAATGCTCTGTAACAGGGGCATTCAAAGCGGGGGCAGCAAGTGCCACGTGAGGTCTTCTGGGGACCCGTCTGGATGTCTGTGGTGAGCCCGGGCAGAGTCCCGGCGGGGCAGCGGTGCGTGACCCCGCCTGCCTGTGCGAGGGAAGCACTCACCCTTGCAGGATGCCCTTGCAGGATGCCCTTGCAGGATGCTCTGGGCTGCTGTGCTCCCTCGGGCTGGATGTTTGCAGCAGGGAATGGGCAGCAGGCTGGCTCTGTGCTTCCTTTGCCCCGGGCAGGGCAGGGCTTTGCTTTCTTCAGCTAACCCTGGCGGGGTGGTGACCCTCACTTCTTGCCTGACTTCCCGTGGTAATGAAGGCGGGGCTCGCCTCTCTCTGTGCTGTCCTGGGTAGCACAGCTGAAACAGGTGGTGGGAGCCTTGGCTGCAGGCACAGCCTATGCCTGGACAATGCCAGATGTTTTTGCCTACACGTGGAATCGTGCGGGGAATAGTGAGAGAGGTTTGGGAGTGCTTGGCTGAAGCAAATTCTTCAAAACATGGCAGCGGAAGAAGAGGTGCCTCTGGGCATCTGGGCTTCAGGGAATACTGGACTTTGGTCTCTTATTGAAGAAACAAGAGTTCATTGCAGAAATAGCTGCCTCTTTCTTTCCAGGTTTGTCTTCTTCCACAAACTGTCCAAGAGCGGGCCCGACTCACTCTCCAGGGCAAAAGGGAAATGGTGGAAAATCAGCGTGATCATTGTGGCACCTACCACTCTCCTCGGGATGCTTCCAAAAGCCATCTTTAACACAGATTTTAAAAGAAAAATTAAAGAAATTCAACAGAGTCTAACTGTTTCAAATAACCATAATTCTGCAGGGTAGAAGATAAGCAGGATAATTGCTTTACCACAGAGAGAGACACTGCAATGCCAGCTTGGGACAACCAGCAAGGTCAGGGACACGGGGAACATCTCCTGGGCTGTGATCACCTTTCCCTTGTCCACATCTGTAAAATGGAGCTGCAAACTCGTGTTTACTGCCCCTTCATCAGGTTTATGACTGACATGTTGGTAAATGGGAGAGTGTGGGCAGGGACCTCCCTAGTACGCTCCAAATCCTGCTTTCAAGCCTGGGGACATCCATGAAGCAATCCCAGACAGCTCTTTTGGAGCTGGTATGTGGTTCCAGCGGTGGATCTGAAGTTCCAGGGCTGACAGGCTGGTTGCTCCTTGCTGTGAATCAAGTGACATTTTCATTTTGGATTGTGTGCTGGCACTGTGTTCCCCACTTGCATGGTGGCAGTGTCTGAGGGCCTGCATTGTCGTCCCTTCAGGTGCTTTCTTTGCAGGAGCTGCTGGCAGCTGTGTGCCCATCCTTTCTGAGAGTATCAGGGTGGAGGGGAGCCCATCAGAGGTGTGTTGTGCCTGCAAGCAGAGGGGCCCATCAATCCTGCCTTACAACCCCTCTCAACTCACCCTACAGCACCAGCAGGCTGAACTTGGAGGTCCTTGGTGCTTGCCAATGAAAATAAACCCTAATGGGATGTGGTGCTTAGTGATGGGAGGGGAGAAGGTTTCATCATGCTGTAGGTTTTGAAACAGTCATGCTCCTCCTGCATTGTGCAAGCAGCGAGGTTTGAAGTGTTAAATGTGCTTTCCGCTTTGAGAGCAGGTTTCTCCTTTCTGCGGGAAAAGAGTCTGGGGAACATAATTGCAGTCCACAGTATAGAAAAGATGTGCCAGGTGTGAGGAATATGAAGAACAGCTGCAGGAGAGGGAGCTCAGTCTCCCAGGACAGACAGCACAGCCCTGCAATCCCAGCCAAAGCTCTGCTGAGGCTCCTGGTTTTGCAAGGATAGAAGTAGTGTAAAAATAAGGATGAGAAAGGAACAAGGTTGGTAAGGGCTTCTCTTTCTTCTGCCAGGAAGTTGCAAGTGTATTCAAGATGTCTAAGGAAATGATGAGTTGTGTACAGGCACAGGAGCTAAGCTTGAAGAGGGAGAGTTGGAGGCAGTAGTTGAAGTCTAGGAAAGCAGGTGGATGGGAATGATACTGAGAAATTCCTATTAGCTTATTGGGGAGGGCTTATAAAAGTAGGACCTGCCAGGCTGAAGGATGACTTTCCTCAGCTTGAATGATTTAAACTGAGAGTAGGCAAAATTGTAGGTATGATAGGTTAGGAAAAGCCCCGTGGTGGCTTTGAGTTACTTGATTGGGTGGTTATATTCCACCACAGGGATTTCTTTGATACTGGGCTGTGACCAGGGCCTTCTCTTCTGTCTTTCTCTTGTGCCTGTTTCTTCACCAGCTCCCTCTGTAACAGTGCTGTTCTTGGGAACGACTCCTGCTTTTGAACAAAAGAACAAAGGGGCATGAGAATTCATGAGAAAGGGCTTAGGAAAAACTCAACATTTGAAAAGTTACTTCTGCATTTGATTCTTCATGAATTGAATTTCAGAGAATTGGGAAGTGCTGGTTTGTGACGGAAGAGGAACATATGAGCAACATCACTGAATGCTCTGTTTTAGCCATTGGTCTGACAAGGCTTAGGAATATCTGCCTGTGTTTCCTTTCTCTGTTTACGTGCTTTGTGTGATGCAATTCAGTGGTGACATTGTTTTGATGCATGGAAAAGTCGTCCTGGAGGGAGGAGCAAGGACACTGACAGTGGCATCCGCTCTTCCAGCTTAACCCTCACCCTGTGCACGTACCCAAACTCGCAGGGCAATGAAGGCTTTAGAGGAGGCCACCAAAGACACTGATGCTGTGGTCGGTCCCCTAGTGTGTTCCCAGGATGAGCCTGGTCCAGCAGAAAGGACAGGCAAGCTCCTGACAGCAATCACTAGGCAAAGGAAGCTGCTAACTGTGAAACCTCTTGCTCTTAAAACTGAGACAGCACTTGAGGTCTAGGAGGACATGGTCCATCACTGATCTGCCACGTATGTGGCTGCACAAAACTGCAGGACAGTGTAAGAGAATCTGGTTTGGGGAAAAAACCCAAGCATATTTGATGTGGTATCAGACCTCTTGTTGAAAGTTAAGAAAATAACTCCAGGAGACGGAGAGAGGCACGGGAATAAGGATGCTGCCCTTTCTTGTAGGTTCAGAATTGCTGTGATCCGTACCTCTCCGATAACAAGTGGCTCTGCCCCGCCTCCAAGCAGTCACTTCTGCTTGGAGCAGAGGAGAAAATCACACTGGCGCTTTCATCCTGTATCAAAGACCCCATCCCTGTGCTCTACCCCAGACCCAGAGCAGCAGGAGCACAGGACAGCTCCTAGTTTGACATGGATGTGACAAGAGCGTGAGCCCAGGGCTCCGGCTTTGTGTCAGCGCAGGCATGGTGTGGGAAACGTGTTGGTCTCCGGTCTGTCAGCGCCGCCGTCGCGCTGGAGTAGCTGGGGAGCTGTAAGAGGCAGAGCAGTGTGAGATCTTTTTGCATGCTGTTCATGCTGTTCAGTCACCTGCTTGCACTGGGACCAGCGCTTGCAAAGTGAAATGTTGCTTATCCTGTCCTCAGTCCCCAGAGCCTTCTCATTTTCTTCCACTGAGTATCCCTGACATGCCAGCCGCTTTGATGTAACCTACTCATGCGTGGCTGGAGTTGTTTTGGCTGTGATAGTGAAACCTGTGAGGCCACGCTTGGACTGACATTGCTGTGTCCAGCCATAAACAAGGCTGGGTATGAGGAACCCCTCAGAGCCTGGGGCTGTGGCCTGGAGGAAGCAAACCAGAAGAGCTGCTTGCTCTCCTTGCTGAAAAGGGTGGGGGTGGTGGTAAGGGGAAATGAGGGGCAACATAATCATCCCGTTCAGGAACTGGCATGTGAAAACACAGTCCAGTGGTGAGACTTTCTACCAGTAGCAAAGGTCATTGCCATCATTAAGAAACTAAGGCTGGAGAGCTGTGTGAGCTGGGATCCCCAAGCAGCCAGCCAGCCTGACCTCAGTAAATGGGAAATGAGATCAAGTGCAAAATGAGTTTACCAAGGCTATCTCATGCCTGGCTATCTTAGTAGGTTTATTTTGATAAGATAATTGACTATGTAGACAGTGGACTTCAGTAAGGCAGCACAGCACTTTCAGTGCTACAGGCAAAGCCATTAAGCTGGAGAACCAGGGGATTAATGTGAACATTGTAAGGATTTACCTAAGAAAGGATGTCAGGAGGTTGTGCCTCAAGGGAAGCGAGCTGGGTGGAAAGGGGTTATTAATGATGCTCCTCAAAGGGGTGATCTTGTTTACCCAGCAGGAAAACAAGCTGTAATCAGATTCGGTCAGATTTGAAGGACTAAGGCACTGCAAAGATTTCTCAGGCTACAGGAAGAGAAGAACTGATGGCACCGAGGACTGGAATAGGGGAAATAGGGTAAAAATCAGCAGCACAAAGTGCAAGCTTGCATGTGCAGACAGTAGCTATAAGATGTTTTGCCCCAAGCTTGTCCTCTGCCATTTGAAAAATACAGAATAAGAGGAGTTTGACTGATGATGAGTTCTCACCATAGTGTAGCCAAGAAAAAGAGGAAGGTGAGCACATCTGCTGAAGAGGCCAAACACAGCACCAGTGCTGTGGCATTGCTTTGTCTCTCCTAGTAGCTTTTCATGAGCACATTTAGATCTCAGGCCCCCCTCAGTCTTTGCCCTAAGTGGAAGACAAGGTGCATTGATGGAGGAGCTGAATTGACTAGACAGCCTCACCTGAGCCTCACAGATAGTAAATGTGGCCTCTGAAGAAAGGCAGATCCAAGCCAAAGGCACCCATTCCCCAGCAGTCTGAGGGTTTCCATGAAAAAAATTGTGATATCCATTTAAAAGGGGAAATCCCACGGCTCACACTTACAGGAAATTACTCTATTTATGTTCAAATGGAAAAGAAACAAACCAAAGCTGGACACCACATTTAGGTTTGAGGTTCTGAGTGTTTTCAGGTTTGGTTCTTGTTTTAGGTGTTGGGGGCTTTTGCTTTTGTTTGTTTTCTCCTGAACTCCCCCTCCCACCTTCAAATGTCAACCTGGCAGGTTTCTGGAATTGAGTCCTTCTGAGCTTTGCTTCCTCAAAGCCCTGAATTGGCACTTCCCATGTTGCTGCCTGATCTGTGTGTACACTACAGTGAGCTATGTCTGCTGATGCATCAGCAAGGGCAGATACATAGCTGTCTCTAAGAAAGCAAATCTGCCAAGAAATGTTGTTATTTGGCAAGAAAACTGTTCCAACATGAAGAGTGGCCAGCCTGTGGGTTGCCAGCACAACCTTGCTGCAGATGGAGGTTTTGGAGGTTTTCTGTACTGATCCCTCTCCTGAGCACATGCAAAATGAAACCAGCTGATGCTTCCTAACACACATGTGGGCATAGTTTTTCAAAGGGTTGGAAAAAGCAGGGGCCCTGACAATGCTCTTCTGGCCACTGAATTCCTTGTTCCAACACAGAAACAAGCCAGAGCCCAATAAGGATATAAAAGCACAGCCTCAGCATAAGGAAAAAACCCTTTATCTTTTTACTGTTAGTGTAAGAAATAGATGTTTCTTTTCTTCTTTTTTGTGGATTTTTTAATAGATCGGTCTAAACCATATCTGGTGTAAAAAAAAAATTCATCCCAGCAGGTTAAATTTTTGAAATTAAGCCTAACCACAGCCAAAGCAGAGGACAACAATGCCTAGCAGCACTGATTACAGGTAGTGCTTTCAGCTCTGTTTTTAACAGAGCGTATAATTCTGCTTTTTGGGCATGATTTCCATTGAAAACCGTGTTGCATTATATATGCATATCTGTGTCAGAATGGCATTCACACTTACAAATATGGTGCTTGTCCATATGGGAAAATTGCAGGTAGGAAGCTGGGCTGCAAGATAGCAGCGTGCTCATTGGTTCTAATTAATTCCTTGATTACATGCTCCTGTGGGCACCAGGGGTGATTTAGCTTGCTTCACTCTTAAGGGCAGGAGAGGTTTGAACACAGTGATTTGGGGGAAATTATATATAACGTTTGGAGCTGATTTAATGCCTGTTGTTTGTCAACAGCCCTCTTGCCTCAGTCCACCATGTCCTGCTGCTTATGCTGGTTCCAGTAAATCAGTGCAACTCACAAAGATGGCCAAAAAAAGTAAGTTTGTTTGATTTTTTTTCTTTGCAGGGTTAGTATGTTGAACCAGATTCCAAGGGGGCACTGAGGGATAAATGTTCAGGGGTGAGATTTGTCCCTGCCTCTGATCAACCGTATGGAAGTAATTCTTGGGATTTTTGTAAGCCTGCATCTTAGAAACCAAGCATCATGGGAATCAACTGTGGATTACTAAAATCAAAAGCAATGTTCTGACGAGAAAAACACACTTACAGTTTGTCAGTCCTTAGTTGTATTGATAGATTCCTCAAGCTGGCAGGACAAATGCCCAGCAGACCTCACCAAGTGCTGCCTCTCAAACACCGTGCTTCACACCTCGATTCATTCCTTTTGCAGGTGCATTTTCATATCCATGTGCCATCATCTTGGCACACAGGCTTAAACATTTACTTGCTTGTGTTTGCACTGTGTCAATTTCTCATTGTCACTGTGGTTTCATGATTAGGACAGTGTGAACTTCTGTGGATCTCTGCAAAACCTCTAGGACTTAAGTCCTCAGATCTTGCCTCTGTGTGATCCACTCTGAAGCCAACTCGGAAGCTTACTCTTTTTTCCCCGGTGAATGCATGGGTAACACAGGGAAATACTGTCCTGGATAGGAAACAGCCTGAAAACCACCTTCCCCTTGATGCAGTCGCTCGTGCCAAATAGCAGAATGCCTGATTAGGCAGGCTTTCCAGGGATCCGGCTGTCCTCAGCTGCACCCCGGCACTGCTGGCGCCCGGCGCAGGGAGCGCAGGTGCCCTGCCTGTAGGGAGAGGCAGGGCTCCAGCAGCCCTCCGAGATGGGGGAACAGGGCAGGGAGTGTGCTGTGAATGTGCACCCTGTGCAAAGCTTGCTCCTGGCTGCATTTAAATTTTTCCGTGTAATAACAGCAAAGGAAAAAAAAAGCCTAAGCTGCTTGTGAAAACAGGACCAAGGCTCACAGCCCCTTATGAGCCAGCAAAGCCTACAAATGCACCCAGCACAAACAGTAATTTAAGTCACAGCACAGCCAGACACAAAGTTTGAGCTACCTGTGTGCTGAAATAGTTGGTGAGAACATTAAAAACCAGTAAAAATCATCCTGTGTCTTCTTCCCAGCCTGGTGCTGCCAAAGACTGTGACTCCCTGGCACAAGCATTGCAGGCAGCACATCCTGCTTTTGTGAGGGAAACCAGCCTGTTTGCAGCTCTATCATCACTCACGGGGTGGAAACCACAGGAGATTGCATCCTCCTTTATGAGCACCTCTGCTGCAAGGGAAGAGCTTGCAGGAACTACCCTGGAGGGAAGGTGTGGGTGAGGGCAGCTGTGAGTGCCAGCTCACGTGCACAGACCTGACACTCTTTCCTGCACCGACTGTGTGAGCACGGCGCTTGCACAAACTGGGATGCCTCACTACAGCAAAGGACAGCAATCCAGTGGGTTCCTTACAGTAGTTTGTTGTGAGGTAATTGAAAAAGGTTAATCCCAGATTATTAAGGAATTTTGTCAAGAAGCCCTGGTGCTTTGTGCAGTAAAAATCAAATATCCACTCAGTAATCGGGTCAAAGTTACACTTGTCGAACAGTGTTGGTGCATTTTGCATTTGTGTTGCTGGGATTAATTTCCCACATTTCCCCCCTCTGTGTTTCTGAGTTCAGAAGATTTTTTAAACTTTACTGGTCACTCCTGATTTACCATGGCACACCAGACATGCTACCTGTGCTTTCAAATGTACCATGTCACCAAAGCACATTATCTGCTTT
>QWTY01002555.1:20066-62559 GCA_008033365.1 Pseudorectes ferrugineus
AAGCCTTCCCTCCTTCAGCTTGAGGACATTCTCCCTTGTCCTATCGCTACATGCCCTTGTGAAAAGTCCCTCTCCAGCCTTCTTTCAGGCTCCTTTTAAGCACTGGAAGGCTGCTCTAAGGTCTCCCTCTCATCCTTCTCTTCTCCAGGCTGAAGGCTTCTCCTTCCTTTTAAACAGGTTTTTTCTCAGTATAAATGCTGTGCACATGTGGTATCTTTCATAGGGTGGCAGGGCAGGTGTGCTGGATGCAGTGAAGTCTGTTCACTTGGCAGAAGGAGGTCCGTTTTGTTTTAGAATAGATTAACTTTGTGTTTAATTGTAGCTATTCTGTCCCCTTGGAGGGGCATCACCATTGGGAGTCTCGGGAGTTCATTTGAGAATATGTAAATCCTTCCCAACTCGGAAATGCCACAGGCTTTGCTTCTGCTTTTTCACTGTTATGCTTTTAAAATATCATTGGTCCCAGGGGACTCTCTGACTGAAAAGAAAGTGCTGACTGATGGCTAATGGTGACATTTCTACCTATCCTGCGCTCAGAGGACACCCACCTTTTTGGCGAGCTCCAGTTTCTTCCGTATCGCATAAAAAGTTGTTAGAAAAGACGACTGAAGGAAGTCTCGCTGCTCTCGCCTTAGCAGCTGCCCTCTGGTGTCGTTTTCAATGCCCTGCAGACGAGGATTTGATCCCTGTGCCGGGGGGGAAGTGCTTCAGAGAGAGCAGAGCTCGCTGGTTCCCAAAAGCCGAGAGAGCCCCCTCCCTGCCCTCAGTGCTCCCGGGTGGTGCCTCCAGCAGCACCTGCCCGAGCCTCTCATTTCACCCCCTCTGCAGCTTCTGTAGCTCACAGACCCCTCCGGACTGCTCTGCTCTCCTTCCCCGAGTGTCCCGCGGTTCATTACCATCCTCCACGCTGCGCTCTTGTCCAGGGCTGTGTAATCTCTCCTCCAGCTGCGGGGTGACTGTCGGGGCTGTCTGCAGAGCATCCGTGAGTCAGTGCCTGAGCGCAGACCAGTTTTTCCTAACAAGATAATGGCTGGCAGGCCTGCAGCGCTGTTGGCTGCGCTGGTGAAGTGTTGCTATGGCTGTGGGCAAGTACTTCAGCAGCAAAAAGGAAATATATTAAAATTCGTAATTTTTCGACTTTGAAGTGGGCTTATGTGAGAGGTATCATAGTTGATTTTCCTAGTTACTGGGCACTTTCACCTTCTATCAGTTTCAAGAGAGGGCTCGCTGCTTGGGGAGCATGTGAGACAGGGATTTAGTAAGCACTGAAGAAAACTACAGCCTTAAGCAGTGGGGAGGACCTCAATTTCAGAAACTGTGCTGTGAGGACAGCAGCGTGCATGGCAGTGGTACTGGAGGAATTAGGAAAATTATCTGAGAACATCTTCAGCTGGGAGATAAATATAGAGGAAGTACAAAGTGAGCCTGTCAGCAAGAGACAGAGTCTGCAGGGGAAAAAATTAACAAATTTATTTTTGTCTGTCTTTGTGAAAAATCTCCCCCAACAGCCCATCTTGCACAAATGCCACATCTAGTTTCTGCCCCCGAACTGGGAAATCGAAAGAGTGCTGAGCAAGATGCAGGAATTTGATCTATAAAGGAACTAAAATATGCAAATCTTCTGCGGACATCCAGATTTAGCAGCCCCCACCCCCGCCCTTTTTTATTCTAGCAGGGTCACATTCCACGGGCTGGGAATGGAGAAAGGGAGAAGGTTCAGAAAGACTCTTTCTTTTGCTCGTTTCTCCAAGTCAAAGACGTCCTTCTGTCCCCATGGCCGTGTGTCCCTGCTGGTTTGCAGCACGGGAGATAAGCGAGCTCTCCATCCTCTCCTCCCCGAGCCCTTGCGGAGCACTGCAACGGGGGGAAGGATCTAGACATGACCTAGGCCCATCCCCAAGTACTTCTGGTTCCATATCCAGCTCCTTGCCTGGATCTGACCTCCTGCCTGGTGCCAAGATGAGAAAATTGCCGGTGACTTGTGCGGAGTTGCGATTTTACTCATGTAACAAGCACAGCAGACTGGACATACCCGGGCAGCGGGCTTGTCCCAGGCTGACTCAGAAAGCAGGAGATTTTATCTCCACAAATACCGAAACTTGAGCTGGAGAAAGAGCTGTCAGCTGGCTGGAGCTGCCCCAGCGCTGCAGCGAGCCCCTCTACCAAAGTATTTCAGGTTTCCTTTTGTCCTCTCAGATGCTAATTGCAGATCGTCCTCTGGTTTTCACAGCCGCTTCGAGGATTTCTTCACTAAAGGTGAACATGAGCAAATACACACAAAATAAAACAGCATTAAAATGGCATGAAGGCAGCTGATGGAGTGGGACACCAAAACACCATGGGGATGTTATAATAATTGCATATATATGTATATGTATGTGTATATATATATGTGTGTATATATATGTATATATAAAATAATATATATATAATAATTGCATATACATATATACAAATCAACAGTATAGAGCTGGGCAAAGCAAGGTTACTGTTTCATTTAGGAGGAATGTGGCAGCATGAAGATGGGATGTGCATAAAACCACGTAAGGGGTGCTGTGCCCTTGCCATGCTGCTCCAAGCTGGGCACCCCGAGGTTACAGCACAGAAGCAAGCAAGGATGAACTTTTAGAAAAACCTGTTCAGACCATTTCTCTGCCTCAGACCTGCCCTGACATCATCATACACTAGGATTAATCCTGTCACTTAACTGCTGCAGGCACACTTGAGTAGTGTGAGTGGGCACAGGGAACTGAGGGGAATCACTGCCGAATGAAGTGCATCGCTGGTTTTATTTGGGACGCCTTCTTTTCTGCTTCCCTCTCAAACCACATTTGGGATGAGTAAGGGAACTTGGCCTGAGCAAAACCTCTGGATCTGCAGCTGCTTTGCTTTGCCAAAGCAGCTCAGAGCAGCAGCAGGCCCGTGGTTTGTGATCAGAGGTTGGGCTTGTGCAAGGGGAAAGGGCCACTCCTCCTTTTTAGGTCTGCCAAGACCTCTCTTTGCATGCCTGAACTTGCTGGAGTGGAGCCTGTGAAGAAGGAGCCTCAGAGGCTTGTCAGGCACTGCTGGTTGGGGTAATCTTCAGTCACAGACTCTATAAAGAGGACAGCCAGCAGGGCCTTATAGCACCCACTTTTCTCTGTTTCATCCCATCCTTCTTAGTGCACAGGGTCTTTACAGCAAAACACAGAGGAAGGCTGTGTTTTTGTGCACTTCTGAACCAATGTCTCCACACAGAGGTTATCTGGGCATCTAACAGGGGCTTTCTGTCATCAGTGTATTCACAGGGGTCACTGATTTAAATAGGAAGCATTTCACACATTCCCGTGTAGCATGGGATGTCTGCTGAATTTTGACTCCATGGAAAGCCTGGGGAGAGCCTCATTCCTCATTGGTAAAATCACCTGTTATAAAGAAAAGATCAAGGGGGAGTGTCTAGTCTTTTAAGGATTCAGCTTTTCAAAATGTCTTGATTTTCTGACTCATTGTCTGTTTGGCTTGGAAATCCCTGTGCAATACTGCATTGCCCTCAAAGGATAAATCATGCAAGTTTGGGGTGAATGTGCTATTCACAGAAAATCAGGGGTCTGAGCTGCAGAATTACCTGCAGAGTGGGAATCCCAGGTGCATGGTCCTAGGCAAAGTCAGTGATGCCATTAATTTATGAGTAGAGATAGCAGCTGCTGTTGCAAAGATAAATAGGGAACCAGAAGGAAAAAAGCAAAGCAAGGCTCAGAAGGGCAGAGAAATGGGGAATGCAGAGGAAGGAGAATGGCTTTGGAGCTTCTGTTCACCAGGACTTATCAGGAGGTTTCCAACAGTTTGATGCTGCTTCTCCAGAGCATTGCTGGGTGTTTAGCTGTCTTTTACTGTCAAATGTCTCTGCAAGACTTCTGTGCCAGAGGAAATCTGCTCTCATGTGCTGTCTGACTGCATGTGCAGTCAGGATAACAAAGCTGTCTGTGGCTGGGGAATTTCTGAGTCAAGGCTTGGGCGAAGAGTGCAGGAAATAGGGATACAGGCTCAACAGCTCTCCTGACTCTTGGAGCAAACAAGGAGGAACAATTCTCCTCTATACTCACCTTTCTGTCCTAGTTAGCCCTGCTTTATGGGGAATTTGCAGCACAGGCATGGTTTGAATGAAGCAAGCTTTTCTGCCCAGGGAAGAGAAAGTCAGCCCTTCCATCAGTTCAGCATTGCCACACGCCACGGGCTTCCAGTGATGGAGCGATGTGTGTGCACAGCAAGGGAGTGGGTGGGCTTCAGAGGGGTGGGAAGCAGAGGAAGCATCTTTTTCTAGAAAAGTCATTAAATATTATTTCCATGGTGAATACCTTCCCCACAGCCTGGCTGCAGAGAGCGTTCGGCACAGAAATGGCACGGAACTGGGTTTTCATTTTTGCTTTGCAGTTCACCTCTAAAGTGAAAGGGGACTTTTGTAGGGCTGAATGACTCTTCATGGACTTTGGTTCCTTCAGGCTTGCAGCATTCAGGTTGCAGTTTCAAGGGTGCAGAGCCTTTTAAGGGTAGACATGACATCAGCAGGAGTTTCCAGCCCCGGCACATGTACTCCCGAGAAGGTTTTTGTTCTCCTTTTGGTTGCAAAGGAGACTCTGAGGGGCAAGGTCGGGAGAACCTCATGCAACTCATGATGTGATGTCACCCTGACATTTACTGTACGCCTACTCTTCCCCTATTGCTGCAAAGGAAAATGGAAAATGGTCTTTATCAATCCCGAAGTTTGGCTGGATGTTTGACTGGCTGCTCTTCTGAGTCTCTCCAACAATAATAAGAGCTGCACTGTGAGAACAAGCAAAGATGTGGTCAAAGATAAAAACACACATAGATACAAATGCACATGGAGGTGCAGGAGAAGGAACTTCAAGAATCACAGCCTGAAGTGGGCTGCTTTTAAGGTGAACAGAAGGAAATGCTTTCTCACACAGCATGTAATCAGACTGCACAAGTCGTTGCCAGAGGATGTTTTGAAAGCCAAAAATATATGTGCATTCCTAAAAGGGCATTCCTGAAAGGGCAAGAACTCTTCCTGCAGGGTAGGTCTAGCAGTAGCATTTAAAAAGCTGATGTCAAGAAATCCCTGAGTTTCAGGCTGCCAAAGGTTGGCAAGACAAGGCAGTTTTTCTCCTGTGTGGAAGAATTAGTTTTTCTCTAATTTTGCTACCAGTTGATGGCTGACAGAGGTCAGTGTGCTGAGCAGCTCCTGGTCTGCCCCAGTTTGGCTTCTCAGGATCTGCAATGCATTAGAAGGGGAAGTACAGGTAGTGGGAGGGAAAAATTGAAACTTTCCCTTTGGAAGACCAGTGGAGTGGCTGAGTGGAGGGAAACCAGTTAAATAAGAAATTGTTCATTTAATTACATATTCTATTTTATTTAACTAATATTAAAACATTCCATAGTGTCACAGGACCTCCACAGTATTTTTTGGTGTGTTTCCTACAGATTTAAAGTAAAGTATGCAAGTGAGACAGGGGTGGGTGTGCGGCAAGGGAGTGAAATTTATTTCACAGAATCACAGAATCATTTAGGTTGGAAAAGACCTTTACGATCTTTGAGCCCAACCTTGAACTCAGCCCTGCCAAGGCCACGGACAAACCATGTGCCACATCTGCATGTCTGTTAAATGTTCTGTCCCAGGCTTTGTGTCGGGGCTTTACTCCAGCAAGCAGCCCCGAGATCCAGCTGTGGCGGGGCACTGGCTGTGCGTCCGCTCGTCTCCCTCCAGCACTGGCAGCTGTGGGATTGTGAGCGAGTCACCGGGCTGTGCCACAGGGGTCTTGCTGTGACAGTGGCCCCAGGGTCTGTGAGTCACCCCGGGGTCTGTGAGTCACTGCTAAGCAAATGAGGCCTGGCAGGCAACCAGCTTGTGGCTGCCTCGGACATGGGCTGAATGTGAACGCCACAGCATCCCGGTCACAGCCTGAGTGCCTCTGGATAGCATGGCTGCAGTTAGGCTGGGACTGTCAGGAGGGAGACAGCATCAGCCAGACTTTGCTGGGGAGGTGGCAGTTCTTAGGCTCAGCTTTGTGCATTGCTCAGCTCACACTTCAGGCAGAGGCTTTGCACGTGGGCTCTCCCCTGCACCGGTGGGTGATGCCGCGTTTTCCCCATCAGTGACACACTGCCTGTCAGGACTTTCCTGCTTCCTCTCTCAGGCATGTTTACTGAGATGTGTTCTGCAGGGAAAGAAGAGGGAATCTTTTCTGTCCTGAAGACAGCTATTTCCTTGTTTTTCTGCTCTTAGTCAGTGGAGTGTAACAGATTGATATCCCACTTCCACCACTGGAGATGAGTGCTGAGGCAGCGAGGCTGAGGCAAGCAGGACAAACAGAAAGCAACCTGATCTTCTGGACTAACAAAAGCACATCACCCCAGGCTTGCACTAGCTCAGGTGAAAGCCCAGCCATCTGCCCTGTGGTGCACCCCAGGGCCGTGTGTCCGTGCTGGGTCTCCTTTCAGCAGCAGCAGGAACTCCTTGCTAGGCTGCTCCCTCAGATGGCAGGCCCTGTGAACCTTTGCCCACTGGAAAGAGGAAGGAGTGGGAAAGCAAGGCTGATCATGGGAACAGGGTGCTTAGTAGGGGACTTACTGCTCACATGGTCAAAGCTGTGCCTAATTTCACCCTGCAAGGGTCTCAGCTTATTGTTGTCGGCACATGGCTGTACTCCAGGTGTGGGACTGGCACAGTCACTGGCCAGGAGTTGGGGAACCTCTGTGCTGGGTTCCAAGTCATCCCATGGGCTTTCACAAAGATAAATTTGTTCTAGCTAGACTAGGCAAAATTGTTCATTTGCTGATGCTGGAAGGCTGATGAGTGTGGTTGCAACCTTTGTTTATCATTGTAGGGTCGATTCTAGTTTCTGGGATCTTTAAAGTTTTGGGGATTTTTTTCTTTTACAAATAAATAACTTCCAAAAATCCCCCAGCCCCCCATAACAAATAGTCCACTGTGGCCCTGTTGGGCATGCAGAGAACCCAGTGGAGAATTACACAGATTTTCCAAACACCATGCTCTGAAAAGGGAAAGCAGAGGAGATAGCAGTTTGTGCATTTGTGTTTCTAGCCCTGTTTTTAAAGGGGCCAGTAAAATTTCTGTTCAGGCAAGCAACTCTCCTGCCTTTGACCTCAGCAATCCACGCAGCAATCCTTGTGTGCCTGCTGGGTTGTGATCCTGAGTAGGAGTGGGGCATGATGTACAAGGCAACGCCCAGGGAGGGCTCCCCTCAGCCCAGAGCTGAAGCTGTAAAGCAGCTCGGTGGGTGATGAGGGATGTGAGCAGTCAGAGCCAAAAGGGGTGAGCTTTAGGGAAGAGACCTGGCACAAGGCTGTACCGCTGACTCACTGACTTCTGTTTGCCCCTCACCTGCAGGCCAAGCACTGGAGAAGAAAGTAGTCAAAAGCAAAGTGGGGGAAAAGGTCAGCCTGCCTTGTTGTCATGAAATCCCCAGCTCCGAAAGCCTGCACAAGTACCGGGTCTACTGGCAGAAGAACATTACGGACGTGGTGCTGGCCTACTCGGAGGGGAATATGATCTCCAAGCACGAGCGGTACCGGAACCGGACAGAGATGGACCCCTGGAACCTCACCCTGTGGATCTCCCCCACGGAGCTCCTGGACAATGGCTCTTACCAGTGTGTGGTTCAGCGCAACTCCGTTGTTGTGTGTGACGAGTCTGTCATCCTCTTTGTGACAGGTAGGTGCATTGCCTCCTGACACCTGAGGCTCTCCAGTGCCAGCTTCTGGGGGCAAAGGACACTCTTCCAAGCTTATTCATCCTGTAGCAGATAGACTTCCTTCAGGAAGCCTAAAAGAGGGCTGGAAGTTGTGGTAACTGCTTCCATTCCAGCAGCCTCCCTTCTTACCTTTCTGAAGCTACGCCAGGTACAGAAATTTCTTTCCCACCACCAGCCCAACCTCCTCCCCTTGCTGCCTTCCTCTCGTGAAAGGATCCCTCCTGGGGCTGGTGGGTGCCTGAGGCAGCCCCTGCTGTCTTTGGGGCAAAGCAAGACCCAGCCCTTGGTACCTGGCAAGCATTCAAGCCAGAAGAGGAATGGTGTGGCCATGGCAGCATCCCAGCCCTGCATCCAACCCCCTGTGGGGCCCAGGCTCTGTGGGGCTGGCTGCACTGCAGCTCCACAGCCTAAGGTTGAATTCATCACGGAGCTTTGAGGCTTTTTACATTAAAGAAACCGAGTTCCTTTGCTTAAAATGAACCTGAATCTTCTCTTAGAGGCCACAAAACGTTCCATTGACATTTTCCATTTCCACCAGTGTTTTTGTGGAGGTTGATCTCAACCAAAGACAGAGATACTGGTGACATATATAAATATATACATGCATTTGAATACCTTTAGCAGCAGAGAGTTACATGAATCTTCCAGACAAGTCAGTGAAGGAGCATTCCTTATCTGGAAGGAGATTTGGCAACAAAAAAAAAAGACAAGCTCCTGAGGTTTGGCCATTTCCTGCTGGTCTGAGGGCATTGTGGGCATATGTGCAAGGAGACAAATTTAGTGATCTTTCTGGGAACTGGTATGAAAAAAGGGAAGTGTACTGCCAGCACCCTTTTTTAACCATGAGGGTTGAGGAGTTAACTGCATGAAAAATGTGAAACTACGGATCTCTTTTCCTGTCCACAAATACTCCAGTTTCTTTCCGGCCAGAAATCCCCTTGCTGTCTTAACAGGCCAGCTGTAATAATTGTGGTAGACTTCTGCTCCCTTTGGTGAAGTGGGATCAGGTTATGTGGGGATCAGGAAAGGCAAATGCTGGAATCAGGCTGGGGTGTCTGAAGGGATTTTCCAGGCTGGACAGCAGTGTCATATTGCTCAACAGACAGTGGGCCTGGAAGGAAAATTGTGTGTCTCCTTGCTTGCCGCTGGTCAGCCACACAGTGTTGAGCAAGTTTCTCTCACTATTGCTTGGTATTCTAGATGGGAGGCAGAAACCATGGAAGACATGGTGAATGCCCTGTGGGGGAGTCTGTGCTTTGACCGTGGGAGATAGGGACTGCAAACCTCACTGTGACCTGACGGAATGGTAACCAAATCTCTCCTGCTCCAGCTGACTTCAGCAAGCCCAACATAACGGCAGAAGTGACTGCTGATTCCTGCGAGTTGACTGAGATGGTGATAACCTGTTCTTCTCACGGAGGTTTCCCCAAGCCCAAGATCTCTGGAGCCCTCAACAACATGTCCGTAGAGTGGAATGCCAGCTGGGTGTCCGAGTCCAGCCTCAGCCCATACAACGTCACTGGAAAACTGGTGCTCAACGTGACCAAAGACGTCAACATCACTTGCTCTGTTGAACACAGTGGCCTTGCCAAGTCCACCAGTTTGCTTCTGAGTATGTTTTCTTAATGTTTTTTGTAACAAAATCATTTTGTTTAATCTGATGAGTAGCCTCTCTTAGAATGCAGTAGATTTTGTGCAAGTGTTCATGCAAGGATCACCCAATGATCCCACCTGTGAACAACACAGTATTTTAAAGGCTGGAAGATAGCCAGGGTGGGAAGGGAGAGTTACAACAGTGACTGACAAGCAGAGGCAGCTCTATCCTCCTGCTGCTCTCCTGCAGCTGGGCTGAGAACTGAACTGGATCCTGTTGTGATCTGGCAATGTCACACTTGGTGGCTCCCACAGGCTGGGGCTGCCACCACCCAGTGCCCCTCCGTACCAGCATGGTCTTGCTGCCAGCTGTGTGACACAGGCCTGGTATTTGAATGGACCTGAGAAACACATGTGCTTTAAAAGCCACAGATTGCACTTCAAAAGAATTTCCTCATTTAACAAGCATGTTTGTCCCTGCTTCAGTGAAAGAAACTATCAGCCTGGGTCTAGACAAAATTCTGCTTTCAAATGTAACACAGGGTTAACTCATACGAAAAGAATTCCATCACTGAGCATGGCTTAGAAGCGATGGCATAATAGATAAGTCTATGCTTTGAAAAGCTTGAGGCACAAGTGGAAACAGCATGAGGGAAGGCAGCATACCACATTCCAGATGTTTTGCAGTAGAAGGGGATTTGCAAGAAAATTCGTAAAACCAAAAGGGTTTTTTTTTAATGTTGTTACCAAAAAAAGTATTCTGAAATGTCTCTGGGCCTGATGTTTTTACTGTAGAGATAAGGGCACCTTCAAGGGAAGATAGAGAAGCAGTATTTTTCCTAGGGAATTGTACCTTATTCATCAAGGTAGCTTATTCATCTATCTTACTGAAATCAAAGGGGCTTGTGGGGAGAGGTGCCATTCAGCTTCAGAACAAATGGCAGGAACTAGTGCTTTATGAATATTGGCTGTTGCTGGATGTAGAGCATAATGTCCCTAATGAAGGGAGAATAAGGTTATGAATAGCTCACTACACAGAAAAAGAGAGCAACAAAAAAAGAAGCAGTAACCAGAGGAGAGTGCAGTCAACAGTGACACAGCCACAGCAGTCACAAACCCCCCACTTTTTGACTTTTAGGACATGGAACCACTCCCATTTTGGTATGGTGTAAACAAACCTTTCATGAACAGTGATTTTCAGACAGAATAGAGCCTCTGGTAAATGCAGAAGGCAACCCCTACAGTGTGAGGGAACAGCAGATCAGGCTAATTAATGTCTTAGGAGTGGAATGAGGCTTACCTGTGCCAGATGCAGATGATGGAAGAATTGAAGGTCTGTGCACATAGGTCTGGAGATCTATGGACATGCAGCAAGTCCTGTCCTGTACAAGAATGGCCCAGTATCTACTCTAAAATCCCAATGGCAGAATGGGATTTTCCACCATCTCCAGTGGTGAAAAGCCAAAGGCTCCAGACCCACTGAAATTGAGCTCTGCCACAGCACTCTGCTCCTGCCATGCAGAAAAAAGTCTATTCTAGGCTGTTTAATGCATCATTCTCCTTTGTCTGTGAATCCAAAGGGAAAAAATTAGCCATAAATCTGATGAAAACAGTAAGGAAAACTGCACAGTACCTCTGAGAATAGAGGTTTTCTAGCTGTGGACTCAGACTTTTCCACCAAGCCTAGCTCATTTCCCTGAAACAGCTTGTGTGTTTTTAAACATTTCCTGTCACAGCCCTGTTCTGGACAAAGACCCAGCTTTTTACATCCTGTGGATGTGTTAAAAATTTCAGCCCATAGCAAATGTGGGTGGATGGAAGAAATTTAGGTGCCAGCTTTGTTTGCTTGTTTATTGAGTAGGTCCATTTTCAGGCTGAATATCTGAGTTAGAATTTGGCCAGAAGCACCGAAATTCACATACCTGCTCTTACATGAAAATGCCAATATCCTGTTGGGCTCTTAATTTATGTTTTATTTCTCCTGTCTCAGAAAAAACAAACGACTGTGTTGCTCCTCCTGTGCCTCCACCTTATAATGTCATTACTGCTTCAATTATCATCGTTATCACCTTCATTCTGGCTATCACCCTGGCAGCAAGATACCTCCCAAGGCATGGTAAGTGCAGCTTCTTTTTCAAGAAGGTGTCTCTTAGTGCTGATGGAGTTTCTATGTAGGATACACATTTATAGAAGCTTTACTGTCACATGTCACACTAGGTATTTCTGTACTTTCTTCTCATTTTTCTCATTTCTTTTTTTATTTTTTTTTTTTCCCTTCAGCATCCACTGTCACAAAATCTAAGTCTAGCTCGTGATTTTCCTACATTTTGTGTGCAGGCAGCACTAGAGTTCAGGTCTGAGAGTGAAGAAGTGACGGGGAGTTTTGACAGCAGATCAAAATATTTCCAAAATCAGGGGTAATGAAGAGGTTCACAAAGGTTCATTTTTATGTATTAAGATGCTTTAAGATGCACTAAAATGCCAAGAATCTTGGTGATCATGATAGATACGGCTGAGCACTGAGAGTTTCAAAACTGGATCTCTCTCCACACCCTACTTAATCCCTCAGAAAGTCACTGAGCCAAAGTAACAAAAATACAGTGTTAGGGCTACAGGAAAGACTTCAGCATAGCAATGTCCTACTTTTATGAGAACACCAACCAGGAGAGTTAGATTTGTATTCTTTGTATGGCCAAAAATGGCACAGGTAAAGTGTCTGGTCCCATCCTATGAAGTCTTCAGTAACTCCAGACAAGTCTCCAAAGAGTTTTTCAATGGCAAAGGGGACCTCAAATATCCCAGGGTTAGCTGGCAGTGGAGTAATTTATTTTTTTTCTTCAAAAAAATCCTATCTGTTAGCTGTTGGTCCTAATCATGTCTAAGCTGACCTTGCCAGAAAGTCCCTGAAGATGTGGGTAGACATTTAATAGATTTATAAAGGCAGGTAGGACTGAAAGTCAACAGCAGTAGGTGCCTTACCCACACCCTGTGAGCAGCTTTGCAAAGCAGTCCTGGAGAATGACAGCAGGCCTTGCAAACACATGAGGATAAATAACACCCAGCTGAGTTCTGTCAGGTCACTGGGGAAGCCACTTCTGGGGACAAGAATCCCACACTGAGGGCTCTGTGCTCAGGCCATGGTGTAAGTGACCACTGGTAAAGGTTATTTTCTGGTTAGCAAGGACTCAGTCCACTCACAGACACCTGTAAGCTTGTCATGCTCGTGTCTTCTGATACCTCTACTTCAATTTCAGACAAGTTCACTCCCAAGTCAGAGGTGTGGACGTCTCATTACTATTTTTCTTTTCCCCTCCTCATCAACCACATCCCTTCAAAAACCAACGTGACCATTGAGTCAAGCTGGGCTAATTTCCTTTTAGTGTTTTATCACAAAGAAAGGAAGCTTCTGGAAGGCAGTGACTCTTGGTCACACCTGTGCACCTCCTCATTTTCCACCCCTGTGCCCTTATGACACCAGTGCCAGTTCTTCTCCCCTGCTGTTCCCTGGGGCTGTCTCAACAGGAAAGCAACAAGCAGGCTGAAACCAAGAAAATCACAGTTGATCACAGCCTGTGCTGTTAGCTGCATGTATAATGAACTTCTAATTATAGGAGAAAATGAACTGGAATCGGAAGATTTGGCTCTCAACAAATATAGGCTGGAAATTAAAAGGTTCCTTACCATTAAATTAGCAAGATCCTGGAGCACTCTGAGGCAGCCTTTAATATAGGAACTGAATTGCTTTTAAAGCAGATGTAAAAAGCATACCCATGTGGTAGAATGCAATCACCTGCAAACAGCATGGCACATGGCTGCATTAACTGGAATCTCCCTTTTAGTCCCACTTCCATAATATGCACAGGGAGTAGATTTGCACAGTCAGGTGGTGCTATTTGGTTCAGCCACTTCGCAGACCAGGCATGGAAGAAACTCTAAAAAAACCTGTAAGAAGTGTAAGAAACTGAAGCCAGAGCTTCCATGCAACTTTCCAGTTTGTGTAGTTGTCCCATTTCAGTGCTGCTGTGCATGGCCACCTGTCTGGGAAGGGAAGTATCTGCCCTAAGAGTGCTTCCTGCCGGTGCTGCTGCAGGTTACCTTTCAAGAGCTCTCATGGGAGCTCAAGAATAGGTCTGAGAGTACCTCTGTTGTTCTGGGCTATGGAAAGCTGAGTCAGGAGTTGCTAAGAGTGGTTTCTGAGCTCGAAAAGCCATGCTTCAAAGAGCTGAAGTGTGGGAGGGAAGAATAGAAAGGCAGAGCAAAACAAAACGGAAGTAAGAGTTCTCAGATGCGTGATTGTTGTGGTGACCAAAACAATCAGGTGCTTTGTTGAGGTTCACAACCGCCTACTCTGAGGAGCTCACAGCCTGTTTTGCAGTAATTTAAGAATGAAAACACAAAGCACCAAGATTAGAGGTCACTTAAAGAATATCTTAGGATTCATGTTGCATAATTTGTGTGAGCACAATTGCACAAGATTCAACTTGAACTACTAAAATTCAGTCATAGATGGTGAGATATTAAAGGGATCTGCTTAATCTGAGCTCCTCTTAAAGCACTGAAGGAGTTTGTTGGTCTTAACACCGGCATTCTTTCACTTGGTAGGTAAACTGCATTTAGTGGCATGTCACTTCCATCATTATTTCCCTTCTGACCTTATCTCGGCATGTAGCAACCTGGTTTTGTGCCAGGCTGAGGTTCTAGCCCTGTTCTAACGAGAGCTGTTTTATCTATATGACACAGTATAGATAATATTTATTTGTAACAGAGCGTTCTATCAGATCACACTATGACCATATTCATATACTAACAGGGGACCTTCTTTTTCAGTTTGTTCTCACTGTTGCAAGCGCCAGGATTCGGTGGAAGAAGGTGTGAAAGGCTGCACGAAGGCACCTGTGAGCGATAAAGTGACAGCTGAAACATCATCTGTATGACCAGATCGCATTTGCAGGTAGTTTTCTTCACTCTTCTCTTGGCAAAACAGCTTCTCAAATACTATTAGATGCTCGTGCAATGTTAGCTCAAAACACCACAGCTGTCAGGATCTGCAGTGACATCCCCTGCCATTGCCCCTGTGCTCATTTTATGGGCTTTCCAACTAAACACTGGGCAGTCTTTTAGTGCCTGTCCTGTTGGGCTCATTTGAAAGTTACTCATGGCCACCACAGGTGCCACTTGTGGCTTCACCCCCTAGAGGTTCCCTCTCCTGTGAGCCATGTGCCTGATCTGATGCCTCAACATAGGAACATCACTGATGATAGAAATTAAGGATTGACCAAATGGTGGTAGGGGAGGGGGGAACAAAAGAACAACTCCAGCTTTCCCAGTATGGTCAGCCACGCCAGTCCACTTCTGAGATATCTCCATTCCCTTCAGCAGTTGGAGGAATGGAGAAGGAAAAGTTTCCTCCCTCAAACTTGCCCAGAAAACACTCATATTTTAAAAGGAGTTATTTTCGATAACGGGGTAAAAGATGGGCTGGGGAAGTCCGGCTTGCCAAGGTTTTATGATTACAAAGGATTATATTTGCTTTGGCTTGAAAGCTCAGCAGTTTTGAGGGCTGTGTCCTCCAAAAAGACACTTAAGTGAGGAGACTTAAGGGAAGATTAGCGGCTAACTGTTCTTACTCACATCATTATCCAGGTGACTGCATTTCCTGCTCTCACCGCAGCATGCGGAATTGCCAGGGTAATGCCTGCGGAATTGCCAGGGTAATGCCGTAGAGCAACAGCTGTGGGGTCCTAGAAGTCACGACTTTGTCACACTGTGCACTGCAGAGATCTAAAGGTTTAATAGTTTTGAGATGGGAAGGAGGGGAAACTCTCATTCGGGCCACTCGTCTCATTTCCAAACCTGACCACCCACTCAGGTTTTCCTCTGGGGAAGGCCCTGTCTGGAACAGATACTAAAGCCTTGGTTAGCATGAATTTTGGGGAGTTTTGCGATGGCAGTGGCAGGAGTTCACCTACAAAACAAACCCATTCTCTTTTGTTATAAAAGTTTGCCAGGATTTTCCTGTAGGTGGCTGGTGTTTCCCGACTCCGGTGCCTGGGACAGCTGCTGTGTGTGAACTGGGATGGGAGCTGTGCTTCCTTAGTGGCCGACTGCCATCTCGCGATGCGCTGAGCCGTGTCCTACTGCTGCTTAAACAGGGAATCACGTTCATTAGTCATCCTCACTCCGTTCCCGAGGTTTTTGCAGGAAGCGCTGGGCCAGGCTGCAGCTCACTGCCTGCACTGCCTGCTCGGAACAGCTCCGAGTTTAGGGAACAGGAGCCCTCTTGTGGAGGGCTCTCGCAGGTGATACCTGTTCGTCGGCTCTGCAGCATCACTGGGGTACATTTAAGGTGGGAAAAACAAAACCAAAAAAATCAGTGAAATCTTTTCCTTGAGTCCCTCAGGTTCTTCAGGCTGTGCACCCCGCACTGCAGACTCCGCTGTTCATTGTACAGCCGTGCTTGCTGCATGGACCCTTTTGGCTCTCTGCAAGGGGATGGCAGCAGGAGAAAACTGCTCACCATGGCTGACAACACAACCTCCTGTGAACGAACACAAACCCCCACCCACGCCACAGAAGCTGTGGGGTGCCCTTGTTACATTGGGGTCGCTGGGATTCCAGCTGGGAGGACGCTCCGTGTTCCTGCAGCGGGGCAGAAGAATGTCATCAGTGGCACACCAGGTCAAGACTTCAGGAACCTCTGGCTTGATGCTGCCTCTGTGAGAATCAGGGGCCTGCAGAGCCCCAGCAGGGAGCCCATGCCCACCTACCCCTTCAGTAACACGGAGCTGCCCTTTGGGAGACCCCAGATCCCAACACATAATCTCATCAGTTCGTGCCTCCATGTTGCGACTGGGAGCAGCTAAAACTTCTTTTATATTCAGCCTCACACAAGTATCTGTTCTTCCTGCTGGAGGACTTTGGATTTGGACTCGACCATTACAGATACACGTCCCTTCTCCCCTAAAGAGGCAATAATGGACACATATTTCATGAAAAAACCCACCTTGGAAGTGAGTCTATATGCCTCATGCTTATTTGCAGCGCTACGAGACTTTTTAGGGAATGATACACACTGACAGCACTCCTAAGAGCTGATTAATATTGCTTATCTACAGCAGTGGCACAAGTTCTTATAACCTTCTCTTCTGAAAGGACGGCCTTGCCAACCCAGGCACCAAGGTACAGCTCCTCCGTTCAGCTGCTGTGTGAGGGCACACAAGCCGTGCACACACATGGCCAAGCTTTCACGTGCATTCCTTCCCACCCACACCTGTACAGCCCCACTGGAACTTGTGTGACAGTCAGAGGTTATCTCATGTGAATCTACTGTAATCAAATGTAACTTGGGGCCTTGCTTCATAAACGTGGGTCTGCTTCTGTGTGTACATCTGCCACGGGATACTTGTTAGGGAAAGCTCTGCAGATTTTTGGGAGTCTCTCACAGCAACATATGGATATTTACTTTGCACTGAACGTTGCTGCTTTCTGCCAGTGTTCTCTCTACCCAGCCACGACTAGAAGGAATTTCCCTACAGGATGCTAACATTGGACAGGACTCATCTGATCTGGGTGACATTCTTGCCTACCGTGTAGGAAAAAAAGGTTTCTCATTTTGAGGGGAAAGGAGGAAAATGCCCCAACCCCCAACAAGCTTCCTAAGCAACTCTGCATGCTGACCTAACTCAACCCTGCCCTGAGTTTGACTGGAATGTTTTTCCCTTTTGCTCTGCAAGCTGTACCCCTTCCCTCACTGTTCTATCCCCGTTATCAGGGCATACCAAAGTCTGAAAGCACGATGCCGTCCTCTTTGTGGGATGTGTTGTTACTTGAGCTGCTTATCTTCCTAGGACACAACAAAGACATATTCCATCCATTTCATTTTTTTTCTAGTTGGTACATATTGAGAAACTGCTGGAGAAAATAGGAGGATTAAAAGTGGTTTATAGAATATTGAGCTCTGAGATTAAGTAAAATATAAGACACTGCTCCCTTTCTACTCCTGCAGAGTCATGCTGTGCCATCACCTTTTTACTGCTTTGCCATTGTACCAAGTGTAATGGGAACTTCAGAACATTCTTACAGAGGAGTTTTTGACAGAGAAAAGAAGGTAAGCTGGGGTATAAGGAAACAATTGCACATGCTCTGGTTGCAAACAGAACACAGGTGACAGAAATCATGGTGTTTCCAAAAGGCAGCCTGATCCTATTGCAGGACTTGGTGCATGAGTGATGTGTCTCACACTTTTCATGTTTCCTGTTCTTTCAGCCTCTGCTTGCTCCTTCCAGCACAAACCACCAGCTTCTTGCAGTCTGACCACCCTCTTTTGGCATTCACTTCCAACTTTGCTCATTTCCAACACTGTCCTTCCCTATAACCACACTGCAATTCCACCTTGCCAGCCACACCACAGCTCTGCCAGTTGTACCAGCATGTTTCCCCTCTCACTATCCCATGCTCTGCTTCTGCTCCTGACCAGTGATTGCGCAGCCTCACAGAGAAGGGTTTGTCTTTTGCACTGTGCCAAACCTTTCTACATCACCACAGACTCCAGTAACACTTTCAGTAACTCCTCCTAAAGGAAACCAAAAAATTTCACTGACAAAAATGCCTAGCTTCAGGTTATTTTTATATGCTTGATGGGCAGGTTATTTGGTTAGTTTTTCATTAAGCACTAATACTCTGGATCATGTTTTCTATTGCCTTATGCTGTATTCAGTGCATTGCACACCAATGGTTTCTGTGAGACCTTCTCAGCTTCATATCTGTGTCATTGTAGCAGGCGAGCTGCTCTGTTTACCACGGGTGTTTTGTATATAATGTTTTTTTCCTGGGGTTCCTCCTTTAATTGTATTTAAAAATAAGTGGTAAACTCAGTTTCCTTTCCTTAGTAATAAAAGATGTCTGTCTGTATGCTGGAGAGTGGTAGAACCTCTCAGTTATTCATGTTAGCCCCAGCCACCATTTCACAGCATCCAGGTAGGTGATGCAGCTGTTGACAAAGCTGTACCAGGTACAGCTGGCATCAGGCCACAGCTCTGTTTGGTGTGCTGACAGCAATGACAAAATGACACTCAGGTAACCCACCCTGTGACTTCCACACACCTCACATCTGTCAGTTTGCCAGGGGTTAGCTGAGCAGTGTAGCTACAGATCATCCTTCTCCCTCCAAACAGGGGTTCTCTGCAAAAGCAAAACCCAGTGTAAGGTGTTCTCTCTGCACCCCTGCTACTTGGGGTACCTACTCTCGAAGTGGAGGGTTGATAACTTCAGTGCTGCGCTTTTGCTGGGGGTGGAGGGAGTGGGAATGTGAAGAATCCCTTACAGGTGTATGTAAAATGTAAACTCTGAACCAATTCTTCACTCCCCATTTGGGAGTCTAAGAAATAAGGAAGAGCAGGGAACTAAATTCAGCAGGAAACTGAGAAACAAATGGCTGCTGATCTTGAGTGTAGCTGGAAGTGTCTGCTTCCCCTGGCTAACAAGCAGCATAAGAACAGGTAGCAGCCCTCCCTTACACAGAGAGAAAATCCACACAGCTGCTACACCTTGTCTCTGCCTTCCCTCCTATGGAATAACATCCCTGCATCAATGGTCAGGCACAGGAAAATTAGTATTCTTTAGGCATCACATCAAATACCACCAAATAGGAATAGAGACAGAGCAATGACACAGCTAAATGTCATCAGAGCTGCTGTACAGATAAGAGTGTGGGATATTGGGTGGGGATGTAATAGCAATGAGAAGGAAGATAAAAAGGAAGAAGATAAGACATCACTGTGTAAGCAGAATGGCAAAAATGTGGCTTAGAAAGGCCTATTTTCTTTTTTGGGGGGGCAAAGGACAATACCATTACTGTCACCAACACATGCAGAGCTTAAAACAGGAAGAAGGAAAGATATATCCATACCTCTGCTTATTCAGAGCCTTCACTTATATAGAAAAGGAAAAGCAGAGCTGGTTGATGACAACCCAGAAACACACATATTTCTTCATTGGAAAAATGAGCTGCACTGGGGTGTTTAAATAATTAAATGCTCATTTCAGAAGTCAGAAAACACAACACCTTCTTGAAAGCAAACTGTGCCAAAAATCTGCTTTGGGTGGGTGGAATACGCTCTGTGGGATTGACTGTTCATATTTCAATCAACAGTAATTATCTGGAAAAGCATTCAACCAGAACAGATTCTTTTCTTTTGAGAAGAACACCCGAAAATCCTGCCTGGATGTAATTCCTTCTAGTAGGAGAAAAATTTCCAACAAAGAAAGGGAACAGGAATTCTGACCTCCTGCATTGGGGGAACAGTGATGGGCCACCTCACCCTTCTGAGTACAGACCATTTTACAGTAACTCCAGCACTACCCACAGCTAACAGCTCTGACTTAAAAGTTCATCTCTGGAACAAAATAATACAGCTGGCACTCTCCTGGCTCTTGCCTTTGTTACTGCCTGGGTAGGGGAATGTCTAGTCGGATCTTAGAGCTCTTCTTATGGAATATCACTCGAGGATGCTTCTCTAGTACCAACACTGTACTAGCAGAAAGTACCCGCTGTACTGACATAAAGAGCTTATGGACACAGTCACCACTGCTAGATGGCTTTATTGAGTGTCTTGAACCACATTTCCCCCAAAGCTGATCCCCTAATTTCCAACTTTCAAATGAAATTAGAGGCCTTTTTATTGTTAAAACTGTCCAAAGTGCCAAGTCTTCCACCATCACAACCAGAAATAAGTCATGCTTTCTGTGCCTCCCTTAGGCTTCAATTGAGGAACCCAAAACATGCCTTTTTCAGGGTATTTCCATATAATTCCCAGCTCCTCCACCCTGACTGCAAAACACCCCAAGTACTGTAGGAACCAAGTAAGAAGCCACTGTCAGCAAGTTCTTCAGGTACTGTCTGAAGAGCTGCTTTCACCAGGGCATAATTAACTTTGGAATCAGGGCACCTTTAGCACACAAACCGTTCATAGGCTCCTTTAGCTTGAGTATTTCTACATCGCTGGTGGTTTGGACATTTTCAGCAGTGAAATGGGTTCGAGATGAGGCTCTGGAGCCCTCACTCCCTGCCAAACCTAGATGACACTTCCTGGTCTGTAAAGTCTGTATTTCCACCTTCTCAGGTGGAACAGGTTTGGCCATTCCAAGTTCTTTGTGCAGTGATATCCATCCCTGAACAATGTTTTCAGCAAAACACTTTTTCACAGGATACAACTGCATTCACACATGACTTCATGATCCCTTGACTGGAGGCTTTTACAAGCAGGATCAAAATGCTTTGTAGCTTCTTACAACAGAGATCTGGGGAAGACTCAGTAGCTCTTCAGTTCTCTTGATCTCTCCATCTCTGGTCTTCCCTGGGCATTGTTTTCTGTTTGGCTTAAGACTTCAGTCACACTGAGCCTGGATTGCCTAAGGAGAGAAAAGAGAGTGCAAAAGCAATTTTATGGCTGTATCCTCCTGACAGAGACATGACTGCAGAATCCCAGCTCTTGAAAATTTCTTCTAGAATAAGTGAGTTTCAGTAATTCACATGACTGGTGTCATGGCCCTTCTTCCCCCAAGCCTCCAGATACCCTCCTTCTTTCCTCTCTTTAATGGGGATGGAAAGAAGGCAGCAACAAAGGAAAGACTGGGAAGACTAAATCAGCAGTTCTCAAACTGGTATGTGAACAACACCCAGAGCCAAGAGATGAACTGAGGTTTAGAAAGCCTAGTGTGTCATGGTTTCTTTAAATGTTTGAACACACAGACCCAGACACCCTCCTAGCCCACGACTGGAAGGGGCAGAGCTGTTCCTCACCACTCTGCCAGCTTCTGTTCGTACAGCTCCCTGCGCTCCCGCTTCCTCTTCTCCTGCAAGGTCTCACCAGCCAAGCCATACACTGCCATTAGGAGGCCTCCTGCAGGGATCCTGGGGGAGGAAGCAGAAAAGTCACCAGTCACCCAGAGGACACACAACAGCAATAACTTACTGGCATCAGCAAAAGGAGCATGCAGGGGCCAGATGCCGCATGAGGGGAGCGTCATGTTCCCCAAAACTCACATCACACCACAGACCAAGGTATTCCTGTTCTACTGTCACAGCTTCTCTTCAGCTGTGAGTCACTGGAGCCCCTGTGATAACATATTTTGAATTTACTCATTGACAGGCACACGCAGGACAAAGGGGTGGAAGGATTTATGGCGCCCGGTGAAGACCCCATAGAACACCTAACCCATAATTCAGAGAGTGACACCCCTGCTTAGCTCCCATCCAGCTCTGGAAGTCCTTGTGTTTTCACTGGTAAAGCTCCCTAGGCTGCTTCCAGGCATGCCCACAGCTGACACCACCCTGATGGTGCCAGGCAGCACAAATAAAGCTCATTCTCTTGTTCAGGTAGGATCCCCAGATTCACTTGTGAGGATATTTACAGGTCAGAACTTTAAGAAGAAATCCCAGCCCTGCTTGAAAAGTCAGATTTCTCCTGAGATAGAGGTTATTGTCCTGAAGGACAGAGCCTCTGAGAGAGAACCATGGGTTCCTCCATGCCCCTGCGAGCTTTAGGAGGTTCATGACTGCAAGCACACACAAAGACGTGTGTCACCTTGCAGCCCAGCCATGCAGCTACTCCCTCAGTGTTTCCTAATGGCTGCTGCTCCACATTTCAGCTTTGGTGGAGCCTATGTTGTCCCCTCTAATAAGCAAACAGCAGCAAATAAGATGCCCTACTGAGAGCACTGAGCTCTCGCTACTGAGAGAGCAGCAAAACAAATCAAGAAACAAAGAAGAAAAGAAAAACAATTTAAAGGTTGGAAGAAAAATGATCATCATGAGGTCCCAGGAGAGATACAGAAAATCCCTCAAGGCAAGAGAGGAAGGGAAGCTCCTGTAGCCCCACCTATGATTCCAGGCTCGGTGTGTGCAGCAGTCACAACTCACCCAAACGCCGTTCCGAACACGATGCCGCCCGCCAGGCCCTGCAGGCCCAGGTGCATTCTGAAAAGGGCTCCTGTGAAGGCTAAAAAAAGAACAAACCCACTGAAACCAGAACAGCCCCCCCCCCCAGCCACCTCACACCAACAGAGAGAGTTGCTTTGCTGCATTTCTCTTCTCCATGAGCTGACATCTGCTTTTAACAGAGCAGAAACCAAGTGCCACGGCGAGTGGGACAGAACCTCACCACACAGTCACCACGGTCTCTGCACTGAAACATTGCACAAAGTCCCTTCTGCTTCAGAAAAACTGCCAAAGTTTTTCCTGTATCACAGAAGTATCTGTGAAAGTAAAACCAAGCTCTCTCTAGGCTGGAGCATGATCTCCCTCCCCCATTTTCTGTTCAACAACAGCTAATAATAGTAGCTGCCATGTAAGGCAGAAAGGATCAGTAAAAAGTGTATCCAACTGTAAGGGCAATAAAGCCTGTAAAACTGAGCAAGCAGATCACTTACCCAGAGCCCTGCTGCCAAAAGTGGGCATGCAAAACTTAGCAGGAAAAGGGCAGCCTATAAACAGTGTGCTGAATTGTTACCAAGAGCGGAAATAAAAAATGCTTTCTTTGTTGAATATGAGAGCAGGTTATGCACCAAGTGTTGCCTTTACCCCACACAAGCATTTTTCACCCAAAATACTCCAGCAAGTATTTTGAAGATGAAGTGATAACCACAAAACTCCCCAATGGTTTCAGCAGTGCATCAGTATCTCTGTTACAAATAAAGGCATGCAGCAGGCAAACAACAGAGCAAAGTCAGTGGAACAAGAAGCAAAACCCAAGAGCACCGAAGCTGCTCCAGCCCAGGGGATGTGGATACCTGCTTATGCTTTTCTGCTACAACCCTTGCTTACAAAGAGAAAAGCACACAAGGTTACAGCACCCTTACCTCCTGCTGCAGCAAAATTACTGATGGTGGTTTTATCGCGGTACACAGACAGGCCCGTGCTCACCACGCTGCAAAGGTAAGGCACAGAAGTCAGCAGTTGCACATGGAGAAAGAGAGGTAGCAAAACACAGCCTGAAATAAAGCTGGATTTCATTAAGCCAGCCCTCAGGTTGCCTCTAACTGCCTGGCTGCCCATCTGTTCGGAGCACACACATGCCAGCCATGACTTCTGTGACTTTACTGCGGGCAGCTGCACAGACACAGGCCAGGGAATATCAGAGTTCCTGAACTGCATCTGGGATACTCTTTCTTTTTCTTTTTTTTAATCCAATATTTTTTTTCCCCATCATATAGAATGATAGAATCAGAATGATGTAGGTTGAAAGTGATGTTAATGATCACCCAGTTCCAAGCTCCCACTGCGGGCAGGGACACCTTCCACTGGACCAGGTTGCTCAGAGCTCCATTCAGCCTGGCCTTGAACACCTCCAGGGATGGCACATCCACAACTTCTCTGAACTACCTGTTCTAGTGCCTAGGAACATGTAATACAGTCAAGGATAAAAGAATTTGAGCAATGAAAAGGTCCTGTCAGTCAGTCAGTCAGTCCTGACTGGGACCTTTATCCCAGAAGCTGATCCATGTGTCACTAAATCTTGCCTTACACACAGTCCCCACCACAACACCTAAGTCACACTCATGACATCAGCAGGGTCACCTACTCTTGTGGCATCAGATTTCCCTCTGGGGTAGGTAAACCAAAAACATCAGCTAGGCCCCAGAACACTCACTGTTCTCAGTTCAGGAGTCACATCCTCCCCAGTACTTCAGGGAGCCTCCTGCATGACATCGACAAGCCAACAGCAATCCTCCTCTCCTTCTCAACACAGATAAACCAAAACAATTTGGGGTTTAATTGTGAAACTTAAAGTTTTAAAGCAGGAAGAAACTTTCAACTTGGGCTTTACAGAAGCAATGCTGAGCAGCAAATATCTTCGTTCAGAACATTTTCGAAAGGGCTGGTGAAAAAGGGGCTGATCTGACTGCAGGGGAGACGCCTGGTGGAAGATGACGAGGTTACATGTCAAATCCAAAGAAATCTAGGAAAACCCAAAGAAATCAAAAGCTCCAGGAGAGAAAGCAAACAGCATGCTAACTAAGCCTAAAAACAAATACTAAACTAAAAGGAGCCACAGAAACCAAGAGAGAGTGAGGAAGACATTCCGAAAGGAACAAAAAAATTAGGGAGACAAATATAAAATAATGCCAGTCAATACTGTGGGATCTTAAAAGCAGAATTTTTACAGAACCTGCAGAGAGAGTCAATGCAGGTTTAGGACAACACATAAATTTACTAGTTTGAACAATACAGAAGGAGATATTCCTAGCTTAAAAGGGCTTTACTCAGAAGACCATGCTTAGTTTGATGTTCTATTGCCAGAAATGCACTGAAACACCCAAGGAAGAAAATCAGGGAAGCGGAACACTATCTCTGCGTTGTTTTTGTGTGTGTAGGAAAAATCTGAAGGCCTAAAGAGGTCCATAGAACTGGTAGGTCTCATATGCAGCAACTGCTCAAGAACAAGACAATCCCCTGCAAGTGTCTGAGGACAAGGACAAAGAATTGTGAGCAACACCAGTGTATATAAACTACGAGTAGTGACAATTGTAACACCAGTGTATACAAACTAGGAGTAATGAGACATAGCAGAAAGGACAAATATCAGTGTGGGTTAGAAAGCACTTCCAGAAACTGCCAACACACTTCAACACTCCCTCAGAGAAAAACGCACAAGAAGAGATGAAGCAAAAGCAGAAAGAAGCCGTCAAGAAAGGAAAGAACAGCGTTCAAGTCAGTAGCAGCAGGGATCAGATGTACGAACAGGGCTTTTCCACGGTTAGGGTTTGTGTTGGTTCATTAGCAGATGTGAATTCTGGGGCAATTCTAAAAGGTTAAACCCTCTTCATGCTCATGCCTGATCAACCAGACTCATGTTAAGGCAACACTGGGAGCCTCAGTCAATCACCAGAGCTGTGGGCGCTGCTGGCACGGAAAGCTCTTGGCCACCAGTGCTGAAGGACAAGCACAAGCACAAGGCAGCTCTGCTCCCACTGCCATCGGGAAACACTCACTTGAATATTGTGGTGAAAGCCGTGATCCTCCAGCTCCAGCGCCAGCCGTAGCGGATGAAACTGCGGAGACCAGCACGGTGTGCAGATTGCTGAGGGGACAGAGAGGACATGTCACAGGTCACAGCCCCCTCCTTCTGCCAGCACCGCCAGCCCGCTGCAAGCCAGGTCATGGGACTGATGTCCCTTGGGACTGATACCCCAGCTCCGAGGGATCAACTCAGACACCTTCAGAGGAAAAGCTGCTCCCAGCCACCAACAGCAAAACCAAGAATCAATTCCAGTTTGGAATGTCAACTGGTCTTTCTAATCCTGCTGCTGAAAGACATCTGGGTGGACTGGGAGGGCTCTTTGAGGACAGTACAGGAAAGCAGCAGAGGAGAAGGGGGGAAAAGTAGAAATGACTTCATTATTATAAGTTCATAAGTATTAATAAATAAAAACCATCAATAAATAATAGTAAGTAAATAATAACCATCTACATTAAATGTTAAGATACCATCAAGCTCTGCAGTTTAACACTGGCACTTAAAGGTTTGAAGAGAAGAGGGTTTTTAAAATATGTGATAAACAGAAGCTTCACAAAAATTAAAAATGTTGGAGTTAATACTATGAAAGTAAATAAATTTTCTCTTCCAGTGCTTGTGGTGTAGGTGCTTAGCCTGGGTTCAGATATACCAGAGAGTCACCAGAGTGAAGCCAGGCAGTGGTAATTTGCAGATCACTACATCAGGGGCCAAATCTAATTGTAAGTGATGCAAAATTTACATCAGGCAGATTTTAAAGGGGTTTTCTTCCTCATAATCCAGGTAACCAACATTTTAATTGAATAACAAACACCTAGAAGTTCAAATACATCTATAAAGTGTCACAAATGTTCTTTGTTGCGCTGTTGTTCTAAAAGAATTTTAAATGGTCTTAAAATGACTCACATTAATAACACAAGAGTACAATCCCAGTTTGATACTATGAAGTCTCCTGTCAGCACAATAAATTTAAAAGCAGAAAGCCTTTTCGAGACATATTAATCAGCCATTTAACAGAAGGGTATAAACTTTGTTACCAACTTTCTCTGTAAGGAAGAACACTATTGTCAAGCTAACCGCGTGCGATTTGGTTAACGGGGAACCGCTCACTCCCGCAGCAGCTGACCGGGCGGGCTGCACGCATTTACACACTCCCACCAAACTTTTTGCCACCAAGTACCAGAATCGGGCACACACACGCGTCCTACAAACACGAGGCCACTGGACCTCCTGCGGACTCCGGTGTCACCCCAAACCGCGGCTCCAAGGGCAACTTCCACAGCCGGCGCCTTCCCGAGGCCGAGGCCTCCCGGGACGCTGCGGGCCCCGGCGGCGGGCGCTGCCCAGCGCTCCCCCCGTGCATCCCCCGGGCCCGTACCACGGCATCGGCGCGGTTCTGGAACAGCTCGCCGTGGCTGCGCTCGATGAAGGCCTTGCGGGCGCTGAGGAAGGCGGGCAGCCCCCCGTACAGCCAGCCCACCACGCCCGCCGTGAACGCCGACTTGGCGATGTTCACCGTCTCCTCTGGGTACTGCTGCCGCTCGCTGCAAGGGAAGGGCAGCGATGGGCGCGGGGTCGGCCGGGGGAGGCACGGCGGGAGTGCCACGACCCAGCCCAGCAGAGCCCCGCCCGGCCCATCCCATCCCGTCCCACCCGAGCCCGGCCCGGCCCGGCCCGGCGCTCACTCTTGCCGCCAGAGCTCGCTGAGCCGCTCCCAGCCCGTCTGCGGCAGCGGCGCGGGGCGGCCGAACCCCGCCTGAGCGCCGGGGCGCTCCGCCATGGCCGAGCCGGCGGCGGCACCGGGCGGGCGTGGCAGCGCCCCCAGCGCCCCGGCGGGGCACGGCACGGCACGGCACGGCACGGAGCGGCTCGGAATCGCTCGGCACCGCTCGGCTCGGCTCGGCTCGTGTGAGAGACTGCACTGTTACTGATCAATGACTCCAAACATTTCCCCATTTGTGCAGGGCCAGGTTTGCACCCCCCGAGGAAGGAGCTGAGTTTTGGGGACTGTGGTGCCCGGTTTGCATAAGACAGAGGGGGTGCAGCCCCCGGGCTTTGAGGCCGCTAAGAGGCAAATCCTGCAGGGCGAGATGGTGCCTCTCATGGTGCTCGTTGCCCTCCCTGACACAACTCGCTCTGTTGTGAACCCCCCCTTCCCTCGGGGAAGGGCTGATGGGGCATTGCCGGCTCGACTGCGCTGACACAGATGCAGCTGTCGTATATTAGAAGGTGTCATAACCCATCAAAGACCCCCGAAGCGCCCCCAGACTCATTTGTGAGGCCTTTCACCAGAGGACTGAAAGCTCCCCACCAGGGGAGGTGCCTGGGCGTTCCCACCGAACCCGTGTGTATTTTAACCCATGGGACTTGGTGGTTCCCGGGATTCTTCCTCCACTCCTGACAGACCATCACTTTGGCCGAGGGCTGCCTGAGCTGCAACAATCAAGTCTCATGTCAAGATCTACGGGTGGAACAGCTGGGACTCTGCAGACCTTTTGGTGCTCTTCTGATGAAGCAACAATACATCCAGCAAAACTTCATTTTTGTTTGTTTTATTCCAAAAAGCACTTCATTACAAATGGTTTAAAAATATCATACAGAGCTGTTCAGTTTCTTGGAGTGCTGTCTCTCTGTTGACTCAAAATAGAAAACCAGAAAACCCTTTCCACTCTGGCACAGTTTTCCTGGGAAACCAGCCTTTTTGAATGCCCCGTTCTGTTTCCTTTGCCGGGTGGGATAACCCCAGCACTGGTCCCAAAACCAACACACTGCCCCACTAAACACGTGTCCTGTTGCCACTCCCTGTACCAGGGCTCAGCAATGCTGTGAGGCCTCTGTGAGGGCATACGTGCACTTAATGTTATTGTTCCATGCAATTTCCTTCTTCCCTGATCCACACTGACTGCTGACAGGCCTGAGAGCTGTTGCTATCATCCTATTCCATTATAATGTGCTGCTCTCTCAGCCTTTAGGCTGCTTTACCATCAAGGGTGCTCTCCTGGGAGGCTCCTGTGTCCCTCCTGCCACCCCACACTCTCCTGTCTGGCTGCCAGAGAAGATGCTGCTCCCTCCTGGCCTCTCACCTCAGGGGCCACAGAGCATTTCAGGAACTGCAGTCCTTCTGGGCTGAGAGGCTGTGGTGGGCATAAATACAGAGAGCACAAGCAGCCTGTGACCACCTCAAAATGGGTAATGTGAGCAGTAGCTGCTACTGTGTGACTGAAGACATTCCCTCAACCAGGCTGAAGGAGATGAGAAAAGAAGTGGCACAGCTGTGGGGAAGAAAAGTGAGTACTGAAGTGAGCAGATGTATTACCAGTCTCAAAAAAACCCCCCAAAATAATCCTGGGAAGATTACAGAAGGGGATCAGAGCAGACTCTGCACTTTTGGAAAAAAGGAGTGCTGAATCTACCTCTGCCAATACTTTCTGTGGGTTCCTAAGGGTCCCAGGATGTCTGGCCAGGCAGCTGGTGAGAGATAATTAACAGGGGCTCAGTTGTGCAGGGCTGTGCAGGCACCCAGCTCATCTGTTGGAGGATGAACCACCTCTGTCTCAGTTGCCAAGCACATCACTGCTGATGGCCACATCACCACCACCTGCTGCTCCCCTGTGAGGTAGGTAGGGTAACTCTGCAAGGATCATTTATCCTTTCAATGGCATGTCAAAGCCTTACCATCAACCTCTAAAACGCGACATACATATAAACTCTAAGCTATCTGAAAAGGTTACCCCCAAATCCCAGTACCTGCTTCTGTCAGAGAACACCTAATATCCCAAGTGCTATCACCCAGCTGAGAAAACAGTGCCAAAAAAAGGGGCAAGTATCTGCCAGCTGAGTGCAGCTCACAGTCTGTGCACCTTGCCGTGACTTTTGGTAAAAAGTCCAGTAAAATTAACAGCAAGGTTTCTCATCGACTGAATGGGATTTAGGGTCATTCTGAGACAGGTAGTAACTAAGTCCTAAATGCTAACACCCCTCCTCTAGGCATGACTGACCACCCCATTAAATAGCCATTATCCAACATGCTACTTAATATTCTTGTGGTGACAGTAAAACCAGGCCCCACTGCCTGGAAGCCATGTCCAAGTCCATCTACTGCTGTTCTCTGTAGCTCTAGAGTAAAAGATAAGTCTGAGAGAGCAAGAAATAAGTCAATACTGATCTTCAGATTTCCACAGTGATCAGTCTGAGCTGAAGAGAAAAACAGAGAAGTCTCTACAGTTCTGTTTTCAGCCGTTCAGAAGTGATCTCGCTGTAGCTCTTCCTCCTTTTCACTTTGTAAGTCAAGGTTTGGGAATATTCAGACAGCAGGTGCTCCCAGTAGCAAGAGACGTCCTCCATCTCCAAGTGCTCAGTGATGAACTGACGTCCCCTAGAGACATACAAGGCACAGTCAGGACTGTTTTCCAGTTCCTACAAGAGTCATTAGTTTTGGTTTGGATGTACATCAACTTTCACTCTTCCTTGTTTCAAATGAGAAACAACACGCACTGCTCTGTACCGCCTATTTTAATTTTACAATTTTCCTTCATGCTCACTGCTCTGACAGTTGCAGTGCTTGTGCTATCCTCAAGATGGTATTTGCTATCTGGGATAATAAATATCAGATTTCACTTATCACATACAGCTAGAGCAGCACTGATGCATGCTGCTTCAGAAGCCAGCCCCTGCCAGCGTGGATAGATAATGTTTACAGCGCAGACACAGCTCCCAGGAGCCAGCTCGCCTCATCCTGAGACGAAAGCTCCCAACCTCTGCCAGCTTTCCATGGGGTTCCTGACACAGGTCATATGTGAACCAAAGAGCTAAGCACAGAATCCTGTTGTCTGCTTCCCCCTGCTTGTTATGAGTGCTCCAGCCCTCCTGCTGTTGTTGCAGAAGATCAGTTATACTGCACCCTACCAATACTAGGTTGTCTTTGATGGGCAACCTCTTCAAAAGCAGTGAAGAAAGTGTTTTGGAAGAAGACTGCCTAATAGCCAGGAAGGACACACAGCTTACCTCTCTGAAATTTCTTGTGCTATGGCATCATTTTCCTTTACAAACTGCAAAAGCTCCCTAAAATGAAGACACACGAAAAAAAAAGCTATGAAACAACTGGCTCAGTGGAGAACATCATCCCTTAGCTAAATTGTTGGGGAGGGTGAGGCAAAGAGTCTACAACTGAGTGAAGGTGCTGCTCACCTCAGAGCACAGAAGAAACTTCTTGTCTTGTTTCACATCAGTTCTGGACAACATGCTGAAATCTGGGAGCTAACAAATTTTGGCCCACTGGTAAGTTCCTCGTCCCTCTTATCTGTGCTGCAGAGCCCACTTGCAAATTTCAGTGTCTAGTGCCTGCCGATTTCTGAGAGTGACAGACCTACACACTCCAGTGAAACTGTACTCCCCAAGTAATATGAGCAAAGGATTCTTTTGGAGCAGAGATGAGGAGGAAAGACCATGACCTCCAAGAGTCTTTGCCTGATGCCTCAGAGAGGAGGCACTTCATGGCCTAACACAAACCATCCCACCTTCCCAAAGGCTTCCCCATGGTATGGAATGCTCCACGGAGCGGCCTCAGGCCTCACACCTGACATCAGAGAGGTCTGACCGGACCGGGATGTAGTGGACCCAAGGCTTCAGCTGGGGGTAGAAGAACTCCAACCACTCTTCTCCGACATGAAAGACGAGTGAGCCGCACAAGAAAAGGTGTTTCAAGCGGAAACTGGCCGCCACTCCCCGGAAATTAAACAGGTACCTTTAAAAGGATGAGCAAAGAGAGGGACCTAATTACACATTTCGTGTGAGGAAATGCACTAAGGTGTGCTGGTCTCCAGGTAGCAGTGAACCTTCCCTTCAGGTTCAGGACAGGGAGCAGCTGGGGGTCTCCCTCACACTGAGCAGCACACCAGTCACTAAAACAGACGAAATCTATTTATTTGAAGCTGCTCACAGGAAAGGTGAGCTGAAGTTAAGGATGTGCTTGGTGAGTTTCTGCTGTCTGTCAAAACTCAGTGAGAAAATCAAGGTGTGAGGCTTTACCTCTCATAAAGGCACCTGCCTGGGACAAACAGAAGGAGGCCTCATGGACAACTGCCAACAAGGCGTGGAAGGTCACGACATGGATCCCATGACCATACGGGGTCACCCAGAGACTCTATCAACCACAAGGAAATTTTTCCCAATTCTTTCTTTTCTGTTCACTGTTGTGCTTTGCCACATCTATCTCAGGTTATTTTTTCCTCTGGGATTCTGCTTTAATCTGAACGTAATTGTTCTATATTAACTTGGGAATGCAACCCTAGGAGGTTAAATGGGCCAGCACACAACAGATGGACTTCGCAGATAACAAAGAATCCACAATTTTGTTTTCAGTATTTTCTGCCAAGTTAGTAAAGTGGGCTTGACTGTGGCAAGAGGGTATTTCTCTTAGCAAACTGTATCTCAGAGGGATGTTTGTTTGCTTACTTGTTTTCTTTTTCAGACCCCCATTTCTCCTATTATATGGAAAGTTGTTTTTCCTATGGGTAAACCTCCCCAGTACATATAACTAATCTTTGAAGTCAAACATTTTGGGATGGGGGAAGAGAGTTCTTCCTTTAATGAAGCTATTTTGGGTGAGATGGAGCTTATATATTATATATATTTTGGGCAAGATGGGAATTACAGCTAAACTTAGTTCAGCAGCAAATGACAAGGAGTAAATCTGAAATCACTTTGCATCCTTTGTATTACCAAGGAGCTCAAGGCAGGGACAAGGAGCTCATTGTATTAGGAACTCAACAAATACATGTAGAGATGTAACAAGAACATGGTCTGGAAGCAAGGAAATGTCTCTGTCCAATTCCAGACATAGCTCCCACTATCCATGACCTCAGCCAAGCCAGCCTGCTATAACACCTACACTGAAGGGAGCAGACAAAAGTTCATGTTGACCCTGCCACCCTGGGCTACAACAAAAGTATGTGAGGAGATCTCAGCCTACACCATATGATGGGCTGGGGAGCATCAGAGTTGGGCAGTGTATGAGTAACAGAAGGGAGAAATCTAGGCTACAGTCTAGTGAAATACAAAATGAGACAAGTCAATCACATTTGCACAAAAACACAGATTCAGCCAAATGACTGAGCTCTTATATCAGCAGATTCTGGCTGGCAGAATCACAACTAGCAGAAGAAAAAGCAAAACATCTGACACACAAGTGCATACATACTAAGAGTTTACATTGTACATAGAAACCTGTGAGAGTATTACACAAAAAACCCTCACTAAAGTAGTTAAAGAATAAAAACCTTTGTAAATCAAAACCACGTTCTCCCAAACAACATAAGAAGTATGAATTTGGTATGTACCAATAGTACTATGTCTGCTCAATCAGATTTCAGGTTCTCTCTTTTACTACATACACCCAGTGGCAGCACTTGTCATGCTAAGCTCCCAAATTTTCAACTGTCTTATATCTGCTCACAAGCTTTCATAGCTACATGGAGCTGGTTGTTGAATTAGACCTTAAAATTAAAATGAGACCCTACACCATGCAAGGAAAGAATAACCCACAGCCCTTGAACAGCTTTACTAATCAAAACTCTTACTTGTATTTGCAGTGATCAACCAGTGGAATTTCCTTTGCAGGAGGCTTTCCTAAGGTGTCCTTAAAATAAAGAGAATTAAAAAAACCAAAACAGTAAGCTTCAAATGGTGATTTAATTTGTTTTCCTTCTCAGTTAGAAACAAAGGTGATGTGTCAAAACCTTCCATTCCCACTTCTGAGAAAACCTTCTCTGGTGGGCTGTTAGAAGGATTATAAAGAATTCCCAGCCCTTCAAACAAGAAAAAAAGCTCAGTAAATTACACACTGCCTGTAAGTGGATGCCAGCATAAACACATTAAATGATAATGTTTTGTTGGCAGCTACAGAGTGGAAAACAGCTTGGGACAATGGACTGTGTGAAGCCAAGTGTAACTGGATTAGCCAAGACTGTCTAGAGAGAGCTGGACTGTAGACTAAGTAAGAAACTAAAAAGTTATCAGCAACAGTTATCAGAAAGTTATCCACAATAGGATCAAGAAATGGAGAAAACAGAAAAAGGTTTAAAGACTGACAACACCACAGAGGCAGCTCAGAGATAGAAGGGGAAGGGTTGGCCAATTTTGTTGTGGGAGAGGAGGAGATTGGCAGAGATTCATTTTCTTATGTGTTCTGCTCTCCTTGAACAAAAAGCGTGGAAGGAGGAAGAGTGTTTGGCCTGCCAGGCTCTGGAGACTCCTTCCTTTCATCTGTCAGAGAGGTGCGGCCATCAAGGGAACTACAAACCTCCCCCACTCTAAAGGATCACCCACAACTCTCCAACAAGATGTTTCTCACTCATCAAAGCCATCTTGCAGCGCCACCCTTTCTGGCCTTCACACTCAGAAGACAGACAAACACCCACACACCTTTTCAGATTTCCAAGCCTGGTTTTTAGTGTACTCAGCGTCAACAAGTTCTGGGTTTTCTCGGGACAGCAGGATGAGGGGATCTCTCTCAGGGCTTGTTCTGAAAAAGAAATGCTATCACTAATTGCCAATCCACATGACTCAACACAGCTAACAGACTACAGAACTCAAGGCACTGCTTCTTTCTGAGGCTGACCTTCCTACGTGCCCCCACAACATTACGAAGTGTGTACCAACCACAGTGTATTTCTGTCCAAGGGTATATTAACAGAAGAGAATGAGTTATGGGTACCAAAATTATTTGACTTGCTGTATATTTAACAGTATAATTTAAACAATTCCCAGGACAAATCCTGCTTCCTTCAGGCTTTATCCTGATGGGTGCCAAATGCTTTAACTCTCTCCTTACTCACAGAGAGTTAAGAGATGCTCAGCATCTTCAGCAGTGATCCCTCTGACAGGACTTTAAAACACTGCTGATAAACAAGGTTATGACATCCCTGAGACACATTCCTCATCACCTCCTGAGCCTACCCGGTAAGCCATCAAATCCTGCCCTATTGGGGAAGGGGAAGAAACAAAGTATGGGGTTTAACATTGTTTCAAACTGTCACTGGAGAGAGGCCAGAAATAATCTTCTCTTATCCCCCACCACTCAGGTAACTTAAGGCCAGAATATTTTTCATTCAGTCTGGAGCACTTGCACAGCAAATAAAGCATTCACATTGGCAGGAAGCATGAACAGCAATATTAAATCTTTAAATTTGTATCAAGCACCTGCAGTTCCCTTCACAGAACAAAACAAGCGGGTTCCTGAGGTGACAGTTTTAGTCATTAAGAAATAATGTGGCAAATCCATCACAACTTCTGTTTCCAATATTAGGTGATTATAATAAACTGGTTGCAAATGGCAATTCTTACGGAGAATAACTAATGGTGCAATGCTGTACAACATGTCTCACTTTCCTTACTTTTGGAAAACACACTCTGAGTTACACTTAATTAGGGATTAGGTCTTAGAGACATGGAAATTTCTACATACAGAGGGCTGTCACAGACTATGTTGGTAGAATCTTCTGTTGCAGGAAAATATGCTCACCTGGATCCTCGGAAATATCCTTTAGAGATTTTTTTCTTCCATGGCCATTTTTCTGCAGATCTGAAAATATTTTTTATACATGGCAATAAATGATTTAATATAACCATGAAACAGCACTCTCATCAGCTTTCACAGCATGATGTCTTTTTCTATTCTTCATTTTTGATGGAAATCACTTTCTTCATTATAGCAGAAAAAAACTCTCAGCCAGGTCCAATGAAACAGGTTTTCCTGTGAATATTGTGTTTCAGGCAACATGATATAGGCTACTTTCCAGAACACCTTTCAGTCAAAACAATGTATTACACACAACCCCCCACCAAACCTTGAAGGGTATTAAAAGTTTACCTAAGATTTGAATCCACTTTTTGCACTGTGGCTTTATTTTGCTGTACTTCACTGAATATGGATAGTGGAAAACCACTAGAGAGTTTCTAATCAGTCATTTCCCACTACAAAACAAAACTACCAATCAAGAAACAAAAAACCCACCTAGTGTTTTGCACTTAGAACACAGGAGTTCATCGTTTTTCCTAATCATTTTCATTTTAAACCTAATCAAATCCTTCAAAATAGCTGTTCACCTGGGCTTTTTTCTGCCAGTGCAGTCACCTGCCTCACCACCTCTCAGGAGAACTCTGCCATATTTTTCTACTGCACCTGGTGGAACATGCAGGTCCTGACCCCCAAGCTGATCTACCTGTGCAGGTCAAGCTTTGCATCTCCTTATAACCCAGTGACACAAGTGAAGACACAAGGGTGAGTAAATGCTTTGGACCTCCATTTCACTACAACACATTAAGCTTTAGCTATGAATAGTCACGTAGATCTTCAGATTTTGAAGAGGGAAAGATTCAACCTTGCATTCTGATGTCAAGTCAATTACATAGAAGTGTTTTTTGCTATTTTGTTTCTATGTTCACTCACTGTTGCACACTTGGTTTGTCACTCTCCATGGGAAGCAGCCCCTTACTCTGCTAATAAGTCAAAAGATTCTGCCAAAAGGAAGACTCCCAGCCAGAAACGTCTTCTGTCTTAGCCCAGTAGTGACTCTTGATTCTTAGGAACGAATCCAGGTTTTGCTATTGCACAATGACACTCAAGTAAAAGCAGATCTAAAGAAGGCTTTCCTTCAGCCTTCCAGAAGCTTATACAAACATCCTGGATCATCCCTGCAGTGAAAAAAACACAGCTCCTAGAGAAGTAGTTGAAAAGAAAGAAAAATATTTCTGTATGTCAGGGGGGATTTCTGCAGGCAAAAGATAACTGCTACTTTATTGACAAACCTGCTCTCCCCAAACCCGATAGTAATCTGGCCCTGACAGCATGAAGGATGTGCATAGTTTGTCCTCTGCATTCCTTAAAAAGGGTTGCAAACAGAGGAGCTAATTATAACTTCCAGTTACATCATCCAAGGTTTCCATGGAGAATTCCCATACAGCACTTAGGCTGTAGGTAGTTAATGTGAGGCAGCAGGACAGATCACAGGCCAACAGACCTATGGTCTTACACATCAACACTGGCCCGGTGCTGCCCAGTGTAAGATGGATCTTTATCTTCCATGAAACCTCCCCCCACACATAACCATTTCCAAAACATACCTTCTGAGGTCCTCTCTCATGAGGTCCCAGCGCCCTAAACCTGTTGGGTAAATTGGCCAAACAGCTGGTCCTCCTTCCCAAAATGTCCAGGCAGGATACATGATATCATTGTATTCAGATGTCTTGAGAAAAAGGAGAGTAATGCAAGAATGAGAGTAATATCTACTTTCGTGTACTGACTGAGCCCACCAGTAACAAACATTCCTTCTGGGAGCTCTGTTGGCTTTCTCCATTACGCTTCCATAAGAGACCACAAGAGCTTTGCAGTCACCATTTTCTGGGCTTACAGAATCACAGAATTAGTAGGGTTGGAAGGGACCTCCGGAGATCATGCAGTCCAACCCTCCTGCCAAGGCAGGGTCACCTAGAGCAGGTTACACAGAAACACATCCAGGTGGGTTTGGAATGTCTCCAGAGGGGGAGACTCCATGACCTCCCTGGGCAGGGTTCATATGAAGACAGCTCGATACTGAAATGCTTCAATGATTTTTAAAAGGCCTTGTCTTGCTGTGTGATGACACAAGACTTTCATGTAGAAAATAGCAAAAGAGATCCATGATGCAGCTGATTAGTAAAGAGCAAAAGACCTGAGCTCAACTCACCTTTCTGAAGGCTTGTGCCTATGTGTAGCTACAAATGTTTTCTTCTGATGATAAGTCAAGAGGCATTATTACCTCCCCAGAGACAGAGGCACTTTAGAGACACTTTGACATTAAGGTTTCCAACACTTCAGTTCAGGCTGGCCTTCCTAGAGATCACTTAACAATTCACTGTAAGAAATATCCAGGTCTTGTAAGAATTCCAGTTCCTCACTCCTGTTTAGTTGCTTAAATCCCCATATATTAGCAGAGTGAAGACCAGCACTTAAGTTAAGACTAAACCCTTCCATGAAACCAGACTATAGGCAACTTCCTCGCACTAGTAATAAACTTCCTACACAATTATCCATCTATCTGTCACCTGGAGATACTGCAGAGTCCAAGGCCACCAAGGTAGTTAGGAGGTTAGTGCACATGACTTATGAACAGGGGCTGAGGAATGGATTTGTCCATGCACAGGAAGAAGAGGCTTAGGGGAGTGTAAATGCCACCTCCTACTGCTTAATGGGAGAGTTCAGGTGGAGGCACACTCTCTTCTGAAGTGCAGAGCCAGAATGAGTGGCAGCAGGCTTTGATTACAAGAAGAGAAATTCCAATTAGATAGTGGAAAATATGTTTTCATTCTGACAGAGGTCAAATTCTGTCTGTGGACTCCCTGTCCTCAGGGATGCTCAGATCTGAGCAGAATGCAGCCCAGAGCTGGTCCTGCTCTGAGCAAGGTGCTGGACTGGGTGACCTTCTGAGGTCCCTTCCAACTTGAGTGAGTGTGTGCTTCTCTATCTTCTCCTTCTCAGTCCTGCTACAAACAGGAACTGGTAACAAACCACGACAGCTCCACCACTGCCCCACAGTCACCTTCTGAGATGCAGAATACTGCAATCCCTTATGCTTTTAGTCTTAGAAAGCACACGGGTCCAGCACCCTGAAGTCTTCCTAACACTGGTTGGTGCAATGTGAGCTGTGCCTGGGTCGCTGGGTTTCAATTAAGATAGGGTTGAGGTTACAGTTCAGATACTGGACAACAGTGAGTGCAGAGCTCCATTTCTTGCAGGGTCTTGCAGGGCACCCAGGGGCAGAACGATGAATACAGCTGCAAAGATTGAACTCCTGCAACCTGCTTTGGAAAAACTTGGGTTTTGCTAGCTAGAGTTAAGGCTGTGCAATGGTCAAGGGGTAAAACAGTTTGGCTTTACTACTGAATCCAGCAGCAAACATGGTTATTGTCTGTACTGAAGATCTAGAGAGAATTTCAGTATCTCCAGGGAGTAGGCAATAGTTATGGATCATACTATGGTTCAGATTGCACGAGCTGAAGACCTGGGTTCTGAGTAAGATGCTGCAAGTTAGCAGAAACAGAGCTGGGTTTGAACTATCAAGACCAAATAGGTTTTTGCTTCTCTTTGCATCTTACTGTCTGCGGGACTTCAACCAAGGACAGGATCAGGGTTAGGCTGCAGAAGTGCAGGATTTGGGCAAAGCAAGATTAGCCAAAGCTTGAGGTGTAAGAACATTTAGAAAGGATGGAACACTATGATAAAGTCAGGTTTAACAGTGGGAGAGGTAGGAAAACATGCAGGAGGGTTCTTGAGTCTGGGAACAGAGAAGCAAAGAACGATTGTCTCCATGCATGCATGTGTCTGCGTGTGTGTACACATTTGCAGGTGGAAAAGGGAATCCAAGGGAAATGGATTCACAGAAGACGACAAGATTATAGAAAAGAAAGTAAGAAACACCCATTTGTGGTACCACAAAAAGAGGACTAAAATATTCACATTGAATGAGATTAACTGTACGACAACTGACATGATCAAAAATCCTTAATATTACTGATAAACTGTGGTTACAATTTTAACAGAGGTATAGTAGCAAATGACAGCAATGCTGGCACATGTCCCATCCAGCTGTGTATCATTCCACTGCGGCAGAAGTACACTTTTTGACCTGGAAGAGGAGCTAATGAGGGGAAAAGCTGATCTATCAAATCGATCTGCAAGTCTGTCTGCCAGAAAACTGGAAGCGAAAGGAAACAAAGGGCAAAAAGGAGTAAGTAATTTTGATGGACAGAAACCTGCGGAGAACCATCCTCAAAAATATGTTCCCAAGAGAAAGAGGGACATGCACGTCTTGGAAATGCTCAGCTTTTAAAGGTGTGTGTACCTTACTAAAGGAGAAGACTGGGATAATGGGTTTCATCCACTTGGGAACCTGGGGGTAGTCTCGCACATTGATCACCATTTCCATGTCAGGGAGGCGGTGGATGATCCCCAGAATGAAGTGCTCAACTCCACTGCATCTGTGGAGAAATGACACATGGCAAAAGAGCTGTAAGAAGGCATCAGAACCCTGCAGTCCCTTGCAGGCCTTTCTCACTGCAACAGTGACACTTTCATATTGATACATTTAAGCCTAGTAGTTTATTTTCTAGGCCCCTGCTCTGATTCAGACCTCTGAAATACCATTGGGCTCAAAGACTTCCAACTTGGCAGTGTTGGAAGTACTCTTCTGTCCCAGCTAGGGAGAGGAGATCTGCACAGCTCTTACCTCGCAGGGAACATGCAGTCCTGCTCACGGTACAGTTTGTTTTTAATTATTTGGTAGTGTGTCCCAAGCTTTCGGCTCACCACATCTGACATTGTCTCCTTGGAAATGCCACCTCGAAAAGGAGCCAGGTCCTGCTTCCAGACACTGAAACGAAACCATCAGCCATTTTTGTGTAACATAGGGAGGATACTGTGCATTAAATTATTGCAGTGTGCAGAAGAGGCTTCTAGCTAAACAAGCTCCATGTAGCTTCTAGGAGCTCTGGTGGGAGAATTTAAGTCACTTGGAAGTTCCTCGGAGACTCATAGGTCCAACCTTCACACTTTTACCTACATGCTGTTTGCCTGAACACAAAACCCAGCACAGGACAACTCCAGTTACTCTCGCACAAAGGTACCTGACATACCCTGGCATGTTTTGGGTAAAAGCCTTCAGCTCGCTTCACCCTTGTGTTCTGGCCCTCCACGAATGATGGGGCACACCAAGACCAAACCCCTCACACAATGTCGTGCTATGCAGGCATTAAAAAAGAAGGTAACAGTCTAGTTGCAAGGAACACCATCACCCAGCAGCACTGGGTGAGTGAAAGCTGGCCCACAGGACAGGCCTATGCAGCATGTGTCCTGTGACTTCTGCACATCACAGTGAGCTCCAGGAACACAGTACGGAAACATAAACGTAATAAATTTAAGAATGCACAGCAGGAGGATGCAATTTATATGACTTTTGTCTGAAGGTCCTCTGCTTTAACTGCTTGGAGATAAACACTGTCCGATTGTAACAGCCAAGGAAACGTCCTTTGCTTTTAGGTAGACATTGCATCAACGTTTCAGTTTAAGAAAACACTGTCAGGGTGATCCCACTGTGCGGGTGGTCAAAGCGTGGTACAAGTTGCCCAGAGAGGCTAAGGAGTTTCTTTGACATACTAATGTTGAGTTAGTCAAAACCTGACTGGACACAGTCCTGGCAACCCTATTCGAGCAGAGGGGTTGGACTTGGTGATTTCGAGAGGTCGCCTCCAACCTCCAGAATTCTGGTATTTCCTAATCGGGTAGAGAGCAGTAAAACTATGTCAGGAATTGCCATCGTGCAGATGATCTGACCACAACAGCATGAGCAGTCTGGCAGGGATGCAAACGGGATGTGCTTGAGAACAGGAAGGGAGTTGCAGTGCCATGGCACATCCACAGCCATCCTAACTTTATGTTACTAGTGACTATCATGTTCTGCAGCAGATTTGGAGGTTGTAACCACTTGGGAAGGTGTTTTGCCCAAAGGTGGGCAGGAGCTGGTGGGGTGTATGTTTAAAGATTAGGATATGTCTTTAGGCTGTATCTGGATTGGAATTTAGGAAAAAGTCTGGAAGGCTCAGCTAGAAGAGACTTTCCCTCATCAATATTTCAAGAGCAATGAAGATCAGAAACTCCAAACAGAGTGTACAAACAGTTGCTCAATATGACTCATCTGATTTTAAAAGCCAATATAGCACTCAAACGCCCCAAATGAGTGAGCACATCTGATACTTTTAAATAGGAGGCTTAAAGTTGGGCACCTCTGTTTCTGCATCTGAAATCCTAACCCTAAAGGCAGAAGAATATGGTAACTCCTAAATTCCTTTTCCTCCTTTAAATAAAAATGCTGCTTAAAGGTAACAAACCCCCCCAGTCCTACTGAGTGAGAAGGCAGACATGGGTTGTTCAGGCAAATGTCACCAGCTATGTGTATGCTTTATTGTGTGGTCATACATGAAATGCCAACACACTGCATGTTCAGTTGCAAAGGGTGACAAGGCGTGTGACTAGCGGTGTCCCATAGCTGCAGATGCGACACTTTTGGGCCCAAATATTCCCTAGCTAATCCCCAGTCCATCAGCGCTGCCGAAAGTATTCCCTCCGATGTCCGGAGACCTGCGCAGTCGAAAGGAAACCAGTCTCTCACCTTTGGTGGCAGCTGCAATTTTCCTTTACACACGGCTCATAGGCTCCCACAGCTTTCTTTATTTGGCCAGTTATCGTTTTCCACTTGGCATCTAAAACACACGGGAAGGAAAAGCCAAAGGATTCGATCGATCCGCCAGCAGAACACGCGGCGGGGTGGGGAGGCGGGGGGTCCGCCAGGGGGTGCTGGGCGAGCCGCCCGCCCGGCCCGTCGGCCCCGTTGCGCGCTCCCGGCCCGCCGTGCCGCCGCTCACCTGCCGCCAGGGCGGGCTCCGGCCGGCACAGCGCGGCCGCCACGGCCCACAGCGCCAGCGCCGCCCGCCCCGCGGCCATGGCCGCCCTGCAGCACGGCCCAAGATGGCGGCGGCGCCCGCCCCGCGCGGCCATGGGAGCGGTAGTTCCCGCCCGAGCGCTGAGGGGGCGGGCGGACATTGCCGTCTCGTGACACAGTCGCGGCGGGCTGCTATAAATGGGACCGTGCTGCACAAGCAGCCGCTGCCCAGGGGAGCTCTGAGTGTGCAGCTGAGGTAGCTTCCCCCAATATCCTTCTAGCTCCGCCCTCAGGAATCCCGCCAGCCTCGCACAGGTCTGTGTGCCTGCCTGCTGGCCCCCGCTCCCTCTGGGCGTTTTTTTTGCCGGAGAACTTCCCTGGACGCCTGGATTCATCAAGCAGCTGGTCCAGCCTGTAAGAGACTCCTTCTCCTGCCCCGACCACTCGCTGTTGCCAAGGCCTGATTCAATCTGAACGTCTAGGGTAAAGTCACAAATCTCATCATTATGGTATAAAAGTTCAGACTGATTTGTATACATTTCTCTGCAGCTTCAGGGCTGTGGATTGCAAGGAATCATAGAATCATCGAATGGTTTGGGTTGAAAGGGACTTTAAGCATAATTTAGTTCCAACACCCCTGCCCTGGGCAGGGACACTAGACCAGGTT